>CAUYPK010095495.1:0-12509 GCA_963574355.1 Loris lydekkerianus | reverse complement strand
CATGGGGCATCATACACTAGCTTCACAGACCATTTGACACATTTTCATCACAATAGTTAACATAGCCTTCCTGGCATTTTCCCAGTTACCGTGCCAAGACATTTACATTCCACATTTACTAAGTTTCACATGTACCCTTGTAAGAATTACACCTGCGGGGCATCCTACTCCTTCTTTAAAATAGTCAATTGCTTTAAACCTTTCAGCATTAATGTTGTGTTCTCCCTCGGGTGTTTTTCCTCTACCTTTTCCAAATCCACAGTAACAAGTAGAAACTTGGTCACTGTGGAAGCATAAAAAGCTCTAAGTTGGTTGAATAAATAAGGAAAAAAAATAAACTTTTGTCACAGTTGGAATAGACAGAAATTTACCAAGGCTGGTTACATTCTGGGTGGAGCTTGGAGCAGAATAAACATGTGGGCCCTTTGTTCACAAGCAGGAAAAAGTGCCATGAAGAGTACTAATGTATAAAGCTTTTCCTTGTAAAATTGCTTTATTAATTATAATACATAATGGGGGTAATCATTCTAAGTGGAGAAAAATTTAAAATTCAAATTATTAGCATGAATTTTACTATTCATCTTTATATCATGCAGTGCTAATTTTAATCAGAGTATTTTACTCATATGTGGAATTACTGGTATTTTGTAGTTTGTACATGCATAAATATTTCATTCTTATCTGAACAATTAAAATGCAAGCAACTATTCTATTTGCTTCTTGTTGCATACACATTCTACCAACACTGGCTGTCTTTGACCTACTTTGACCTGCAAGGAAAAAGAATTCAGGGTTGCCTTATCTTTCCCTTTTTTTTTTTTCCTTCAGTTTTTGGCCAGGGCTGGGTTTGAACCCACCACCTCCGGCATATGGGGCTGGTGCCCTATTCCTTTGAGCCACAGGATTTTTAAATGTCATGTTTTTAAGTGTTAATTTTAATACAGGAAAGTGATGTGAATATAAAAGAATATTATAGAGTTCTTTGGATACTTGTGTATATGAGGGCACCATTACCTTCTTTGTTTGAAGAAAGTTCTGGTTCAAATGAAAAGTACTGACTCTCAGGGCTGTCAGGGTCCCTCCCACTTACTCAGTTTTAGATTGTTCCTATGGAAGTGGCACAGAATTTTAGTGAACTCATGATGCAGGAGTTCAATGAGGCTCAAAATTAGAACAAGTTACGAGTGTTAGGAAAGTTGCATAGTAATTACTAGTACCATGTATAAATAAGTACAAGGCACTGTGGACGTGTTCCTGTGCATCTCCTCTCTCATGCCCATGCTCTATTGTCTCATTAAACTTACTTTACAAATCTCAAGTTCAAAGACAAAAATTGTTAAGAATTTCAGATGCAACAGCAGAGCTTTTAACCAAGTGCAGGCATTTCTGAGAGTGGAGCTCTGTATGCATGTGTTACGTGCCCGCGAAGCTGGCCCTGTAAATTGCAAATCCAGGTGAGCTGTCCCTGATGTTGTCCTGTCTTTATCTGGTGCTTCCAGATTCCAGTCTGGCTACTATTGTCTGGGATATTATAGTTGAGTTACTTTCGGAGCTGCCCCCTGACATTTGTCTACTTAGGGTAAGCACAGAGGTAGAGAGAGCCAAGAAAACAGATTCTGTCTGAGATCCTAGAAAAGTTCTTCTTAGTGATATCTTTCTTGCCTTTTCCCAGACCAGTAAGCAGTCTGAGATAAGAAGAGGTCGAGTAGCTGACCCAAAATATCACATTTTGACACACACACTTAATGTGCCCCACATGTCAGGAACTCCTCGTCGTTAAGCAAACACTGAACTTTGCCAACGGTCATTCTTACCTTACCAAAAGTTTAGAACTTCCAGAACTTCTAAGGCCTCAACCATCACTTTTATCATGACTCCAAATTCTGCATCTTTAGCCCAGAGACCTTTTCTTTGAACTTCAATCCCCACAATTTCACTCACGTACAGGACTCTACCATTGGAGCACTTCATTGGCACTTCAAATTCAAAATATCCACGACTGAATTCATTGTATTAATCTCCAAATATTTTCTAGTTTCTTCATGAGGAATTTTCATTTTGCTGAGCAGCCACACCAGCCCAGTCTCCTCTCTGTCTTTACATCACGCACTTTCGATAGGTCACCAAATACATGGAGACCAGCTTTTAACCACAGCCTGAACCCGGGCCCCTCGCTCTATCCTGACTGCCCCAGCAATACTTCAGCTCTTCATGAGTTCTCTCCTGCACATATATCTCCCTCACTTGCCTCCCCGTCTCCAGACTCATTCCTTCCCAAACATACCTGAGATTGCCACCATACCGACATTTTAATCTGGAGAAATACAGGCTTAGCGCTTGTAGCACAGTGGTTATGGTGCCAGCCACACACACCGAATTCTTTTCATCTTGTAAAACTCAATTTCTGTAACTGTTACTCAAAAACTCTCCATTCACCCCTGCCTCCAGTCCCTGGAGAGCGCCGTTCTACCCTCTCCATAAATTTGACTACTTGCCAGTCCCTCACAAGGGGCAGCACACAGTATTGGTCATTTTGTGACTGTCTTATTTCACTTAGCGTTCTGTCTTCAGGATTCATGCATGTTATGCCATGCGTCAAAATTTCCTTAATTTATAAGGCTAAACGATGTTCCTTTGTATATCTACCACATTTTTGTTTATTCATTTATCCATCAATGGATACGGGTTGCTTCCACCTTTGGCCGGGGTGAATAATGCTTCCATGAATACGGCAGCAGAAGTAGCTGATTTCAATTTTTTTGGGATATATACCCAGAAGTGGAATTGATGGACCATATGGTAATTCTATTTTTATTTTTTTTAAGAACTAACAAACTGCTTTCCAAAGCAGGTGTACCATTTTACATTCCTACCAGCAACACACAGGGGTTCCAATTTCTCATCTCCACCGACACTTAGTTGTTTTCTGTGTTGTTGATAATAGCCATCCTAATGGGTTTGAAGTAGTATTTCATTGTGATTTTGATTTTCAATTCCTGAGAATGTTGGTTTTTATGACCTTGTCTCCAGTGTTTGTTATTATTTCTCCTAAAGAAGTCAGACGTCTAAAACAGGAAGTTAATGAGCACAGAAAGAAAACTCTTCTGTGTAAGAAAATAAAAATGGATGCTTGTATCTGATGATGAAAAGTTGAGATAATTTTTTTTTTAACTTTAACACATAAAAGAGACTTTGAATCTCCCTTTTTCACCCTTGAAAGGTTGGGGTTCCTTGCAGAGTGAGGTATGATGCTGGCAGCCTCCAGGGGGCACCAGAAGGCTGTGGGTTGGCTTGTGTCAGACCCTGGCCTGCGGTGGTTGGTAGAAGTTAGGTAGCAGGTTGGGAAAAGTTTACCTGGGTTTTCTTTTTGGTCCTATTATTTCTCATTACTGCATAGAATTTCCAGGTGGGCCATTTGAGGAAGAAAACAGTTTCGGAAGTTCTTGTTAATTCTGTTGGGAGGCCTGAGGAGCAGAGAGCAAATTTATAACTCTCTTATGGACTATAAACTTACTTTACCCCTCCAGAGAATGACCTGAAAACTTGAGGATCACACTAAGGTTATAGAAGAAAGGAAAGTATTTATCAATGTTCTAGGTATTGAGTTAGATATTTTTCACACAGAAGCTTATAAATTCATTTTATAAATCATATATTATTTTACTTAACTAAAAAAAAATTAATGTAAGTAATTTGTCAAAGTCACATAGCTTGGACGTGCCAGAGATAATTAAAATCCACGTCCAATTTCAAACCATGTTACCCTAGAAATGTCCATCATGCATTGGGTATAATTATGATTATTTTCATTATATTCCTTTTAATGACGGAAAGGAAGATAATCTTTGCAATTCATAGATTAGATGGCATTGGTATCTTTGGAAAGATCATAAAATTCTGAAACACTCTAAAAACAACCCTGTTTAGAAAGGCTGCTGATGCTGTTTGGATGTTTACTAAAAATGAATAGCTGAATATTCTATGATTTACTTACAAGTGCTTGAGTTCATCCAAATCACAGAAGTAGACTTGGCATGGCCTTGCGCACCAGAACTAGATCCCAGGAAATGTAAACCTTAGAAAAAGCAGGATTTTTATCTTTCAAACTCTTTATGGGGTGAGTTGAATATAACAAGGCAATACAGGCCAAGAAATAATTATACCACTATTTCTAAGCTCCTGCTCAAACATTACTTTGTTTTTCTCATCCCACATATTGACCCAAAAAACACTTAAAATATATTTAAAATATAAAGCGGACCTAAAATAACACTTGATTGCTTGTCATGTGATAACAGTGCTCAGGGAGACCTTTTATCTAAGAATTTCATGGAGCTTTATGCACTCATTAACTCACAGCCCATCTGTTTTACTCCATTTGATAGCAGAAAAAATGGATGCACCACAGAAATCACACAATATGTTGGAGTAGTGGCTTGAAAAGGGAATTCTTAAATTCTGAGCATTCAGCCTGTTCATTCTGATACAATATCAACTCACCGGATACAGAGAGCAGGAAATCTAATGGCTAATATTACTGAGAGCTTATTGTTCTCAACTCTGCACTAAGTGTACTAAACCATAAAGATACGTATTATCTCATTTGGACCTTTCAGACTTGTGTGAGATAGAGTTATTATCAGATGGAAAACAAGGACCAATGAGGGCAAGTTACATGCCTTCAATTTATGGTAACGGAGCCAAGATTTAAACCAAGAGGATATCATGTTCTTGTGCAGGATGCAGTATATGACATGACATTGCCTCTCAATATGACATAAAACCTTGGATCTTTAACCATATTGAAGCTTAATGGTTAGAGAGCAAGTCTGTATTTCCCTCTGATGAGCCTGAAGCTCTGTAGTAGTTATGAATTCCTTGGATTCAAGCAACAGAAGTTGACCCTGGCTAAGACAAAGGGAAATGGGAGTTTGTGGGTAGGATAGGACAGATCTACTTACAGAACAAAGGGAAGATGATGGCTGGGTTTTAGAAAGACAAGGACATGAGCAGTTTCAGGGATCCAGGAAGGAATAACTAGTGGACAACACTGCCAGGACAACATCACCTGGTGAAGCCGCTCTAATTCTAATTCTCTCCGTTTCTTGAGATCCAGTTCCTGGCAGTGTCCAGCAGCATGTCCTTGGATCACATGCCCACTGGAACCAGGAGTGGCCTCAGCTCGCCCACGCCACACCTGATGCGGTGGTGAGTTCCCAGGTGACATCCTGGTGCTAATTCCTAGAATTAGTAGTTAGCAATTAGGGGGATGATTGCCAGGTGGGACGTTCACCAAACAAGCTATTCCTGAGAAACAGTGTGTGATTTGAGGCAGGTGTTCTAGATGCAGCAAGATGAGGCAGGAAAGGCAGATTAAAGAAATCATGTGATAATAAAGATGCACTATCTTTGGAATTTTTGGAAGGGAATGGAACTAAAAAGTCTATTGCTTTTCTAGCAGTACAAAAAAATTAAAAACTCAAAAATCATACAACTTCACTACTCAGACAACATCAGGGAATTTTCCTGCTGACCAATAAGCCCTCATCTGATCCTACAGTCAGAAGGAGGAACTCCCAGTCCCTGTGTAAGTCAACACTGAGAAAGCCTGGACCTTGTGACCTCAGGGCTGGCCCAGGACAGATGGCCTGCTGTTGGTTTTACTTATTTTCAGTGTGCTACTGGCGATCTAACCCCACAGTCTGTGCCTGCCTTTCCAGAGCTGTTTTTTTGTCATCATTCTGGGTCATTAAAGACTTTTGCTGTTGGCTATTTCAATCATTCAAAAAAATGTATTCTTTTCCATTTTACCTACTCTCAAACTCAAATGTGTTTGGATTTTTGTTCTCTATGGTAGGTTCCTTCTACTTTTCAAGGTGACAGTTAATCTAGAAATCTAGAAATTTCTAAATACAATTCCTTACCTCCAAGGGAATCAAGGAAGCAAAGCTAAATTAAAAACTCCTCTAAAATATAGGTCTTCAAACTCCCAGTGGAAACAAAGCTGGACATTTATTGATGGTTCAGCAAACTGATGAGTATGTTAGTACCTTGGGCCAACTCTTTTAGCATCTGTTTCTTCATCTGTAAATCATAATAATATTACTTGGTCCTTCTGGTACACTAAAAGGTGCACATGAGAATATGTACATTAAAATACCTTGAATGGTAAACTTATTGTGCATGTGTGTGAAGAAGTACCTTTCTAGAAGCAGTATTCCCCTCTTGTCCCAAAGCACTGGGTTATACCTTGGTCATCAAAGCAGTCACAGTGGATGTTTCTGATCACACAGGAGGAGAAAGAAACAAGATGCTGGTAGGAGGATGAAGGGGTTAGTGGGCTCTATTTGAAACAGTAGGTTCTTAGCACCCCTTAAAGGTCAGTTTACAGGTGCTTAGTCACCTTACCTTCATGGAAGAGTGGCTGTGTTCCATGTATAAGTTGACCTGTTGACTAAATTATATTTAAGAGCAAAATAAACTACTTAGGAATTATAGATATATGACTCATACAAATGGGACAAAAGAACAGTTTCAAATGGCTTCTCAATGAGTATCAGCTTCAAACAGTGCTTCTCAGCACACAAACTAAAGGATGTACTTGGCTTGGCCATCACAAATTAAAATTTGTTAACCATATTAAATAGTTCTACAAGAGATGAAATAGGGCCCCCAAATGTTTGACAAAATAGCAAAGGAAAGAAATAAAATGAAAAATTAAAAGGAGGCACCAACATGGGTTTGCATTCAAATTTAAAATAAGTTTAATTAACATTAATATTTGTTGAGCATTTATGATGTACTATACATTGTTTTAAGCTTATTACACATGATAATTCATTTGTTCCCCATAGCAGACCTGAGAAGCGAATTATTATTGCCATTTTACGATAAGGAAACCATGGCACAGAGAGGTTATTACTTTGTTTTAGGTCACACAGTAAGTGGAAGAGGCAAAAGCTGAACCCAGGCAGGGCAGTGTGCCTCTAGAGTCTGCACTAATAACCATGAAGCAGATGAAATGAGAGAAAGTGCCTGGGGAATGTCAAAGATCTATACAGATCTATACAAAATCAAGGTCTTATGATTATGATTTGATTTACAAAATGTTTTAGCAGAAAGTGTATAATCTAGCTGGAATCTCTATTTTCTACCAGAATTCGAAGGTAAGCGTCTCCCTGCATCTTCACAATGGCTTCCCAGAGTCTGAGGACACACGTGGAATTGTATAAGAAATTGAGTGTTGCAGGTACGTATGCAGATATTTTTTGTAGGGAGGATCCAATACTTTCAGCAAGTTTTCCAAGAGGTTCATGAGCCAAAAGGATTAAGACATGTCTTCCCCCTCCAAAGCTTTGCTGTCAGGTGAAGTGCCTCACTTGCCAGGGCATCCGTAGGCCCTTCCACTTTGGGGCAGGTGACTGTCAGAGAAGGCCATTAACTCTGATCTGCAAACAGACTCCTCCCTGGGAGTTCCCCAAATATGCTCAAATATGCCTGAACCCAGGAGTAGCCTATGGCTCTAAAAGACATCCTGGCTACATGAGTTTAATTAAATTTAGAAAAGCTAAGTTGCACATTTTATTGCCATCTCCCCATGTCTGTAGCAGACGTTGTATTACCATTTTAAAATAGCCTTGAGGGAAAAAAAAAAAAAATATATATATATATGTATTTTAGAGACAGTGACAACTTATTCTGGAGACATAGTAGGAATAGTAATGAAGAGTGTTGATTTAATTAATTATACTACTTATCTGCATTGCCTGAAAAACAGGTAAAATAACCAAATAAATGGTAGCATTTCATCTTCATGATGCTCATAATCAAGTCAGAAGGACTGTACTGAATTGTGGAAGCCACTGTGCAAGGCACAGTTCAGGAATACTAATAAAATTGGGAGGCTCCTGAATTCAGAGCCTCACCTGCCTGGGGTCCTCTGAAACTAAACTCTGATGGGTTTGCGGGTGCTGGTTTATTGCAAGGAAATTGCTCTGAACTGGGAGCAGTTGGGGTGGTAATGGGGGCTATGTGAAATTTGGGGCGTAGCATTATCTCCTAAGAAAATCATACTCTATAATTTGTATTGAATTTTCCTTTTTTTTTTTTTTTTTTGAGACAGAGTCTCACTTTGTCGCCCTTGGTAGAGTGCTGTGGTGTCACAGCTCACAGCAACCTCAAACTCTTGGGCTCAAGTGATCCTCTTGCCTCAGCCTCCCAGTAGCTGGGACTACAGGAATCCATCACAACACCCAGCTATTTGCAGAGACGGTGTCTCACTCTTGCTCAGGCTGGTCTCCAACTCCTGAGCTCAGGCAATCCACCGCCTTGGCTTCTCAGAGTGCCGCTACGATTACAGGTGTGAGCCATTGCACTCGGCCCTGATTTCTCCTGAATTCCATCCTTTGCCTAGTTTTTGATCCAAAATGTTTCAGTTAATTAAATGACTCATTTATGCTTCCAGACTTAGGTGCTAGAACATACCATTTCCTTACAAGCACCTTTGGGAAAAGCAGGAAACTGCTCCTCACTTACTTGGACAGCAAAACCACAGGCTGCTTCTTCCTTTGTTTTTTTTCTGTTGTTGTAATGGTTCCCATCTGCTCTCCAAAAAAGAAAAAGACAACTGCATTGCACACGACACATGCTGGATGGTGCTTTCACACTGATTATCAAGATTACAGCCAAACACATTTGCAATTGCTCCAGAATGGTCCCTTTATTGACTGAGCTATCCTCAGGAAGTCAGCCTTCCAGCGGCACAGCCCTCACCGCCAAAGCAGCACACCCCCTGCTGGTCCACAAGTGACTTCTGATCTTCTAAATGCCAACCTGGTTTTGCCCAGAGGATTTTGACTTACTCTAAATTGTCCAGTTCCAGCATTGCCAAGTAGCTTAGCTCCCCTATTTGCGTTTAATGAGCACGCCTTTACCTACTTCTTGAGACAGTGAGAGCAGGAGGCCGGTAGTGCAGGCCAATACCACGGGGCCATCTGCCTCCCACCTCAGCTGCCTGCAGGCAGCCCCAGCTGCTGGCTGTGCAGGGCCACAGCAGCCCCAGCCACGCTGGGATGCCCTCACACCCCGGTTTTATTAGCTGGTCAAAACCTGCTCCTCTCCTCCGTATCCGACTCTCGCAGATGGTGGGTCTTCACTCCAGCTGTGAGAATGAAAACATGGCCAGGGAGTCTTGCCAGGACCCGTTGGTCTCTCTCTTTAGTGGCTAATTTGTCAGGAGGCTGTGTAACAGGGGAGTCTGGGCACACATTTCTCGAACAGGCTTCAGTTCCTGTCTACAACGCATGTTTCCAGCTTTGTTTTAGATATCATTGTAATAGAGGCAGAAAAGGGAGTCACACTACATTTCTCTGAGGTAATCAGGGCCAGAGCACAAGATATTAGAGTTATGAGTGGTGTCCATAGTGAGAAAGCCAAGTGGCAGACATTCATATTTGGTCAGCAAAATTCAAAAGAAGAGAAATCTTAGAAAATATGATTCCACTTCTGTTACTGTCTTAACCTGTATCAAGTTCCCCCTATGACTCACTTTGTAGGATTTGATGATCATGGCAATAGGTCTCAGACAGGAGATCAGATGGCATCAGCACAGGCAACTTTCACACTCAAAGCAGATAGAGATCATTTTTAATCTGTTTTAGACTGCTCCACAAATGGTCCACAAGCACCCGTGGCATTTCAGCATTTGTGTCTCTGGTCATCATTTATTAAATACATGGGATCATCTTTCCCTGCCCTTGTCACTATAAAGAAATAACAATGTGTCTAATGCATCCAAATACTGCCATGTGACCTGAAAACCATCTTGGATGAATTAAATACATGTCAGTTTCCTAGCAGAATGGGGGGTGGACAGAATAGGGAGATGACGGTCAAAGGGAACAAAACCGTGGGAGGTGTACACAGATATATGAGTGTGTATGTTTTTATTGTATTGTATGGCCTGGTGAGCACACTGGGGATGCCAGAAAATGTATACACATTATAAGTGATGTTTTCTATGTATTATACATGATACATTGTATTATGTATATACAGGTTTGTGTGCAATTTAAAATAGTTGTGGCCACCCTGTACTTTGTGGATCTCTCTTGACAGGAGTCGAATGGGACTTGTATTCTTCTTTTATTATTGATAGATATTGAGTATTATAATTTTAATTTTTTTTCTTTTCTTAAAATGTGTATGCATTTTTGGCACCCTATGTTTAATAATTGTACATTTTAAAATTGCTAAGAAAGTAAATTGCAAATGTTCTCACACAAAAATGTAAGTATTTAAAGTGACCCATATGCTAACTAGCTTGATTTCATTATTCTACAGTCTATCTATAAATCATGAAATCAATTAGTACCATATATATTTATGTAATTATAACTTGTCAATTTATAATAAGAAATTTTTGAAAATTCCTATGACAAATTTTGGGGCTGACTATACAGGAAGGTGTAGATTTTTGAGAGTTAAATCATTCAAGTTATTTTTTTGTTTTTCTGACATTAATGCCATGTTAGAAATTTTATATTTAGGTAAATAATTTTAGAAGACTAACTTTTAGGACTTATTCTTTCAATCAGACGTTAGTAATGAATGATAACATTCTTCTCCCCAAGTCCTCATGAATGCAGTGGCAGATAACAGTTCAAATGGTCTGGAGGTCCATACATGGGTGATATTTCTGACTTAGAAAAGCAAGATACCAGTTAACAAAATATCTTCTCTTCTCTTGCCACTAACACAGCTCGGAAGCTGGTTTGTTTATTTTTTTCCTCAGCTGGAGAGACATATTTTGCCTTCAAACAGAAGTGACCTGGGGCACCAAACTTCTCTGTGCTTCATATTTGTGGTCCCCTCTTCAGCTCTAAATAACAGAAAATTTAAAACCTTTTGATGATTAACAGCTCTGCTCATTAAGGTCATGTGGGGAGTCTCTTGGTTTCTGTATCCATGCCAGGCCTCACCAGCCCAGATTCTCATTCACTTGATCAGTTGATCTGAAGCTGAGGCCATGGCTTTGATATTGTTTTGAAAGCTCCACAGGTGCTTCTCAGCCAGGTTGAGAGCCTCTGGATTGAACTCATCTCAGCATTATCAGAAACAGACTATGCCAATTCAAGCTAAAACAAATACATGAGAAAGGAACCGTACTAGCCCGGTCATTTACTTTGCTTTATTTTGGGGTCTTAATAATCTCCTTTAAGGACAGGTGGGAGTCTCATTTATTTTACTCCATTTTAGTTTATCGAATACATTAAGAAGGTTTATGATTTGTTCTCATGATAGTGATTCATAATAATTTCCAGAAATCATTTCCATGACAGCCTCAACTTACAAACGCTATGGAACACCCAGAAGTAAGAAAGGACAAAAAAATTCTATTGAGTAGGTAACATAGATGCCAAGAAGCCTGAGAATGAGTCTAGCACACCTTCTTCCTGGGAGCATCCCTCAGGCTGCTCTGGGAGCTCCGTTCCTGTCTCTCACACCGTTCTAACAGTCTTGGTTATCTGGTTTCGCCAATCCTAGAAACTTAGATGATGAGGAGTGACTATTCTGTAATTTGACACTAGGAAAAATAATACATAGAAAAGATAAGTGGTGGGACTCAGAATAGTGTAGTCTGGGGCTATTTGAGTTGCAGCACCCAACATCTCTGATTTCATACCCATCATCTGGTCACTTATATTATGATTCATTTGTGCAAAGATCTGTCTACGGAAAAGAAGCCATCCTCAGTAAAATAACATAAGGAGGTTTGTTCTGAGCCACATTTGAGGACCATGACCTGGAGCCACACCCAAGACGCCTTGAGCAAGTGGATGTACAGTGGTGGGGTTACAGTTTGGTTTTATACATTTTAGGGAGACAGGGATTACAGGTGAGGTCATAAATCGGTATGTGGGAAGCATACATTGGTTTGACCTAAATAGGTGGGACTTCCGGAAAGGGGGTGCTCACAGGTTATAGGTGGGGTTAAAGATTCTTTAGCTGACAATTGGCTGAAAGAGGTAGGCTTTGTCTAAAGGACCAGGAGTCAGTGAAAAGGAATGCTTAAGATAAAGGGTCTGTTAGAGACAAAGAGACACACTCAAGAGGTTTGCTATGTATATTAAAGACCCGCAGGTAGGTCCTGCATAGCCTTAGGCCTGTGAGCCACAGAGGACGTCTCTAAGAAGGGAAGGTGGCATGAGGAGGCCTATCTGATCTCCTTTCTCATGGGTAGCAACTCAGTTTTTTTTTTTATTAAATCATAGCTGTGTACATTCATATGGTCATGGGGCACCATATACTAGTTTCATAGACCGTTTCACACATTTTCATCACACTGGTTAGCATAGCCTTCCTGGCATTTTCTTAGTTATTGTGCTAAGACATTTACATTCCACATTTACTAAGTTTCACATATGCCCTTGTAAGATGCACCGCAGGTGTAATGCTCAGTTTTAGGGCTCCTGCCCACACCGGGGAGGAGGACTATGTACAGTTTCACA
>CAUYPK010095491.1:0-13118 GCA_963574355.1 Loris lydekkerianus | reverse complement strand
AACTCTGATGGGCAGTTAGATTTCCAAGAATTCCTTAATCTTATCGGAGGCATGGCTGTGGCTTGTCATGAGTCCTTTCTCAAGGCTGCCCATCCTCACAAGCGGATGTGAGGACCCCACCTGGCCTCCAAACCCACCCCAATTCCCTCCAGACCCCATCATCAGCCCCTCCTGAGAGCCCACACATCCCCTGAGCCCAGCACACCCACCACCCCATGCAGGTCTCACTTGCAGTTAGCAATAAAACAGTATCATTTTTTTTAAAAACAGAAAAAAAAAAAGAAAAATGCAACAACAAAAAAGGATTAACCTAATCCAGGTATGACTAAAAACACCTGTCAGTCAGATTCCTTAGCTATTATAAATTACCCTTTATCATATTTAAGTTCCTACTTTCTCCACCTGGACTACCCCTGCCATCTTCATTTTTTTTTTAACTGCCTTGCTCTAATCAACCAAACTAAAACCCTTCTAATCATTTCTTAAATCCATCTCAAATGCCATATACTGAAGAGCCTCCCCTGACTGACCCCTCCTTCCCTAGTCCACCCCAGATTATTTCTTTCATAGAAAGAATCCAACAATGTCATAGTTAAAGAATTTTGTGATAAAGTAGTTCTGCATAATACATGACTAAAACATCAATCAATAGTTTTATCATATGATTTGTGTTTCTATTTGGGATTTTTAACACTCAATTCCCTGGAATGTTAACAAAAATCCCAAGCGCTTAATTTACTCTTGTAATTCCACAAGTAACCTCCCCCCAAAGAGATCAGAGCAGCAACCCAATCTCAGTCCAAAGAGACTCACCAATCAGCTCAGGGTCTGGCACAGACTCCTGGAGTTTGCCAGCAATAAGCTGCTTCAGAAATGAAATACTATACCCCCCTAGTGAGTATTCTCCCAATTCTGTCTCTGGCAACCGAAGAATAGACTTTGGAGCCAGTGGCTGGTCAGCCAGCTTCACCGCCAGGTGCCAGTCTGAGAGAGACATCCTCTCTCTTTCGCGCTCTCTCTTTTTCCCTGTAAAAGAACAAAGCCTCAGTGGTTAAAGTACAGACCGCTACCCTAATCCACCCCCAGCTACCAAAGGGCTGAATGACAGACAAATCAGTATAATACTGTTAGAGAAGCAGAGCAGGCAGCATCAGGAGACCAGAACTAGAATCTGGGGTCCTCTCTTTACTCATTCTGTGATTATAGCTCTCTAGGCCCCTGTTTCTGCATCTTTAAAAGGGACATAAAAACAAGATGCAACCTAATAGGAATCTTGCGCTATTCAAATGAGATATCCAATTTTCCCTTATTTACCATTTTCTTGCCACTCCTTATTCACAATTTTCTTCATCTACTTTTGCTTGAACTATTATAACAACTTTATTACAAATTCCCTGCTCCTTGTCTCTCTGTATCAAAGATCTACACCAAAGGTCCTCAAACTGCAGCCTGCGGGCCACATGAGGCAGTGTGAATTGTATTTGTTCCTGTTTTGTTTTTTACTTCAAAATAAGATATGTGCAGTGTGCATAGGAATTTGTTTATAGTTGTTGTTGTTGTTGTTTTTTAACTATAGTCCGGCCCTCCAACGGTCTAAGGGACAGTGAATTGGCCCCATTTAAAAAGTTTGAGGACGCCTGATCTACACTGTCACCTTACTCATCATTCTAAAAGACAGATCTGATAAAGTTACTTCTCTGCTTAGACCTTCTCCAGTGGCTCCAAACCATGAGTTAAATCTGTACTTCATAGCCTTGCTTATAAAATCACTAACTTTCAGGCCCCCTGCCAGCTTCCCTCCAGAAAAGAGCCCTACCCAACTGAGCCCCCAGAACATGTAAACATACCCCATTAAGCTTCCATTCAGAACAAAGCTCTCCCCCTTTTTACACCTCTGTTCATTTGCTAACGCTGTAATTTCCCTTCTCTTTTTCACCTCTTGACAAACTACTACCAAGATCAACCCAAATTCAACCACTTCTGTCTCCTCTCTTTTCTCTGTTATTACCATATCTCCTTCGAGCAAATATCTACTTCTCAGGCCCTTCCTCCATCCAACTCAACTCCTGAAGTCCCCTGAAAACAAATTTTTCACCTTTGTTGTCCCCCTGCCTGGCATTTATGAATGCCCAGAAAATAAATCAGACACTCTGAATGCGGAAGAATCTTGCAAAGACAAGACAAGTTCTTATTAAATATAGTAGTTATCATTATTGCTTCCAAAGAGAATTCATGTAGGGAAGAGGGGGAAAAAAGCTGTGAAGGTGCCTAGCTGACCTGTTGCATCCTCAAGGTACCTTCCCCTCCAAGTTTAAGACTGGGGAAGGAATAGGTCTTGAAACCACCCTTACAGATTGATTGGGGAGGTGGTGCAAGGTGAGAGAGTAAGGGCCCCAAAACTCTGTGAAGGAACAGGCCCCGCTAAAATGATAAACTCTGTTAAGGAACAGGCTTAGTTAGCTAAAATAATGACAATAATCAGTCACTGTTCCCTTGTTTGCTACTCTAGAGGGCACAGCTGGTAGCTGCAAGGATTCTTAACTCTTCACAGTAAATAACATCACCTGTTCAGAACCTAGGGGTAGTTTTGAAGCTTTTTCCAGATCCTGCATTCCAGAAGACTGAATGACCCATTCAGGAGAAGAAATTGACTCAACTACTCTTGGACCCTTCACCCAAGGCCTTGCATTACAGTAACTGACCCACCTACACATCAGCCCCTAACAAAGGTCTGATGCCTCTACCCTGAAACCAGTCAATTAACAGACCCTGACTGCCTAATCCTATGCCCACCAAACTGTCTTTAAAAATCATGTCTCCCTAATTCTTGGGGAGGAGGACTTGACAAATTGCTCAGTTCTCCTTGCTTAGTGCTATGGAGAACAAACTTTCTCGGCTGTAAACCCTGCAGTCTCTGTATATAAGCTTTCTCTTGGACAGTGGGCAGATGAACCTGGCTGGGCTGCCAACAGTCTTTTAAATATACCGTATCTCACTTAATCCTCACAAATGTTTCCTGAAGCAGACATTATCATTCACATTTCATAGATGAGGGAACTAAGACTCAGAAATGTAAAGTCACTGGCCCAAGGTCACAGATACCTACTACTGGCACAGGGGCACTATCTGTTGACAACCCCACCGCTCCCGCGGGACTAGTTAACTATCAACACACTTCGAGTCACGCTGCCCGGGGCCCAGCGCCCTCACCCGTCCCGCGGAAGGAACCCGGCCGCAGAGCCGCCGGTGTAAACACTCACTCTGGCCCGCTCGCCGGAAACCGGAAGCTCCGCGCTGCATTCTGGAAGTTGAAGTCCCCCCTGCGGCCCCGCCCCCTTATAAAAGACAGGTCGTCCAGCAAGGGGCGCTAGTCGCAAAGCTTCCGGTTCCGGGAGGGGCGTAGCTCTTGGTGCGTTTGAAATCTTCCAGCGCGAGGTTTCTTCGTGTTTTCGCTGGGTAGAGATTTATTGCCTATGATTCTTCGGGACTGCAAGTTGCAAGAGAAAGCCTAGTGTGGGCTTTTCAAAAGTGATAAACATAAAAAATTAAAAAATAATAAAGAAAAAAAAGTGATAAAAAGCTATGTGATTCCCGCGCTGTCCTGAGAAACCTATGAAGTCCGTCCGTTCTGCTAGGTTGTAGGAATGCCCGCTGCTGGAGGCTGGTGGACCCCGGATCCCACTCCAGAAGTGGCCTTTTCCAAGCGGCCTCTTCAAATACGCCCCAGCGGTAGCCAGTCCTCATAAAACGGTTGCCCTCGGATGAAGTCAGTCTCTTGTGCGCTTCTTCACCACTGGCTTCTCGAGGCGGACCTACCTATGGAGGTGTACCAGGAACCCTCGCAAAAGCTGGGTCCGTGAGAGTTACTAAATGGGGTTCCTAGTACGCCTTCAACATGCAGTAGTGGGGTTCTTCGAATAGTCATTCACAGAATCAGTTTGGGGAGGGGATTTTCCACTGAACTCTCATAGAGGAAATGCTTTTTTTTTTTTTGAGACTGAATCTCACTGTCACCCTGTGTAGTGCCACAGCGTCATTATAGCTCCCAGCAATCTTAAACTCTTGGGTTCAAGCGATCCTCTTGCCTCAGCGTACCAAGTAGCTGGGACTACAGGGCGCCCTCCATAACACCGGCTAGTTTGTTTGTTTTGTTTTTTTGCAGACGAGTCTCACTATGTCACCCTCGGTAGAGTGCTGTGGTGTCACAGCTCACAGCAACCTCCAACTTTTGGGCTTAAGCGATTCTCTTGCCTCAGCCTCCCAAGTAGCTGGGACTACAGGCCCCCGCCACCACGCCCGGCTATTTTTTTGTAGTAGTTGTTATTGTTGTTTGGCAGGCCCGGGCTGGGTTTGAGCCTGCCAGCCTCGGTGTATGTGGCAGGGGACCTAGACACTGAGCTACAGGTGGCGAGCCTGGCTACTTTTTCTGTTTTTAGTGGAGACGGGGTCTAGTTCTTGTTCAGGTTGGTCTTGTACTCCTGAGTTTAGGAGGTCTGCCTGCTTCCTCCTCCCAGAATGGTAAAATTACACACGTGAGCCAGGGAGCCCGCCTGCCCAGAAAATGCATTATTTTAAATGAAAAAGTTCTGCACCTGCCTGTGGCTCAGTGAGTAGGGCGCGGGCCCCATATACCGACGGTGGCAGGTTCGAACCCGGCCCCAGCCAAACTGCAAGAAAAGAATAGCGGGCGTTGTGGCGGGTGCCTATAGTCCCAGCTACTCGGGAGGCTGAGGCAAGGGAATCGCGTAAGCCCAGGAGTTGGAGGTTACTGTGAGCTGTGATAGTACCGCACTCTACCGAGGGTGACAAAGTCTTTTTTCTAAAAAAAGAAAGAAAGAAAAAGTTCTGCACCTCTAAAATTGGATTGTGTTTGCTCAGAAGTTAGGATTAGCTAAACTATCAAAGAGGGAATACTTTTGTTTGAGCTTTCCTCAAGGAATTAATTCAAGAACTAAGGGAAGACAAAAGAAAAAAGGGAGCATAAGAACATGATAGAGGGAAACATGTTTGGAGAACACTTAGAGATCTAAAAATAGATCTGCCATTCAATCCTATAATTCCTCTACTAGGTATATACCCAAAAGACAAAAAAATCACCTTATAACAAAGATATTTGTACCAGAATGTTTATTGCAGCCCAATTCATAATTGCTAAGTCATGGGAAAAGCCCAAGTGCCCATGGATCCACAAATGGATTAATAAATTGTGGTATATGTACACCATGGAATATTATGCAGCCTTAAAGAAAGATGAATACTTTACCTCTTTCATGTTTACATGGATGGAGCTGGAACATGTTCTTCTTAGTAAAGAATCTCAAGAATGGAAGAAAAATTATCCAATGTACTCAGCCCTATTATGAAACTGATTTATGGCTTTCATATGACAGCTATAACCCCAGATACAACCTAAGAATATGGAGAAAAGGGAGAGGGAACAGAGGGTGGGGGCTGGGGGGCAGGGGAGGGTGATTGGTGGGATTACACCTGCGGTGCATCTTACAAGGGTACATGTGAAACTTAGTAAATGTAGAATATAAACATCTTAACACAATAACTAAGAAAATGCCAGGAAGGCTATGTTAACCAGTGTGATGAAAATGGGTTCATCACCCAAATGAACCCAAATAGACTGTCAAACAGTCTATAAAACCAGTGTATGGCGCCCCATGATCGCATTAATGTACACAGCTATGATTTAATTAAAAAAAGAAAGAAAGAAAGAAAATGATTGAGCTTGGGGTTGGCGCCTGTGGCTCAAGCAGCTAAGGTGCCAGCCACATACAGCAGAGCTGTCGGGTTCAAATCCAGCCCGACCCGTCAAACAACAATGATGGCTGCAACCAAAAAATAGCAGGGCATTGTGGTGGGTGCCTGTAGTCCCAGCTACTTGGGAGGCTGAGGCAGGAGAATCACTTGAACCCAGGAGTTGGAGGTTACTGTGAGCTGTGATGCCACAGCACTTTACCCAGGGGACAGCTTGAGACTCTCTCAAAAAAAAAAAAAAAAAAAAAGAAAGAAAGAAAAAACAGAAAATGATTGAGGTTGATCGTAGTAACTAGAGGTTTATCCAGCCTCAGTAAATGTAAAAGCTGAACTCTCTGACATTGCCCTGTATAGCACTGTGCTGCTAGGGCAGCAATTGAACAAGATAGCTTGACTGAGGAGAGCAAACAGAGCTTAGGGTCTGTGGGGCCCACTTTTGGAGGCTGGTCATGCTCTACTGTTCCCTTAAATGATGTAGGGAGTTCTCACAACTTTCACAGTCTTCAGACTGAAGCCAAGTTTCCTATGGTTGTTCCCAAGGTACTTACACATCTTTAGACCCGCCTCTTTCAGGAATCCTTCCTAACTTCTTTAGGGTCCAGGCCTGCCAAACAACAATAACAACAACTACAACAAAAAAAATAGCAGGGCGTTGTGTTAGGTGCCTGTAGTCCCAGCTACTTGGGAGACTGAGGCAAGAGAATCGCTTGAACCCAAGAGTTTGATGTTGCTATGAGCTATGACCCCACAGCACTCTACTGAGGGTGACAAACTGAAATTCTGTCTCAAAAAAATTTTTTTTCTTATTTTGATTAATTTCATTATAATTTCTGGGGGAAAATGGACTATGACTATCTTGCCCTCCAGCTGTGACCAGAGCCTGGCACAGAGTAAGCTAGCAATAGATATGTGCTTAATGAATAATTCAGTACAAAGCTATCTACAAAATGGAGCCGTCTTGCTATAGCCCAGTGATGTTCAACTGGTGTGTGGCAGCACACTGGTGTGCAGTGACAGGATCTTAGGTGTGCCATGAAAATTTTTAAAGATCATTAATTAAATTATTTTTGAAAGAAGTTCAGGCTCAGCACCTGAACTGATAGTATTTATAGGTTCAAGTGTGCCATGAGATTAAAAAACGGCTGAAAAACATTACTTTAGTCTATTGTTCCCAAAAGAGGGGATAAGCCTCTCTGAGTTTTGAATCATTATGATGTTCAAAAACATTGTAATGATAAATTACTAAGTGAGCAAATGAATGAAGGAATAACCCAGGGCCAGTATCTTTGGCAGCCAAGTTAGCAAGTAGGTGGTATGTTCTGAAGCAAGGGTCAGAGGCTTAGAAAAAATTAGAAATCTATTCCCAAGATAAAGATAAAGACCAGAAATTTGGTGAGAAGGGAAGTATCCAGGCCCAATACTTCAGCCAATTCACATTTGGTGACATTAATACCCACATCAGCTCTTTCTCAGAAAGTACTAGGCAATTATTCATTAAACCTTTAAGAGATTACTCAGCCCAATTAGTAACTCTTGGCAAATTATAAGAATTCATGTTTACATTTTTAAAATAATTTTACTATTTATAAAGTTAATTTGGGGGTTTCTGGATCCGGTAACATAGCAAAAGAAAATCATCTATAAATATCCCAGCTGCAAACACAATGTTATGTGAAAAATACACGTTAAAAATTATATAGCTGTGGTCACAGTACAAACAGGAAATCTTCAGATGCCAGAGATGAAAGAGGAATTGAAAACATGGCAGTGAGCTTAAGAGCTGAGTACCTCCCCAGAAAAATTAGTGGTCCTGGAAACCTTTCTTCAGGGCTTTTATTTTAGCACTAAAGCATTGGGCCCCTCAGAAATCGAAACTGACACCTCTGCATAAAGCTGAAACCCTTAAAAGCTTTCTAAAAGGGCAGACTACCAAAAAAAAAAAAAAAAGGAAAAAAGAAATCATACACCAACACTAAGAGATGACAAGAAAAATCCTCTGTGCTTATCTCTGAGAGCACGATGGTGGAAGGGAACTGATATGTGAAAACTTTGTCTTCCCTGAGAATTTGAAAACCACCTGTGCTTTGTGTAAGTTTGAGGACAGAGTTTAGTGAATTGTGTGAAAGGTCAAAAACTAGTCCTGGTGCTCTGTTAAAGCAAATATCAATGCTCTTTGCAGCAATACTACCAAAACACATACCATCTGACAGAAAAGAAAAAAGCCAACCTGAAGGTGATTTCACAGAAAGAATTAGCAAATAATAACGGAAAAAATCCATTGTAAGAAAGAGCCAGAAAACAAGTCACAACACCAAAAATGTCAGTGATACAGTGATACCTTGGAATCCGAACTTAATCTGTTCAGAACCCCATTCGAGTTCCAAGACAATTTTTCCCCTTTAAAATAATAGAAACCGGGGCCAGGTGCAGTGGCTCATGCCTGTAATCCTAGCACTCTGGGAGGCCAAGGCGGGCAGATTGCCTGAGTTCACAAGTTCGAGACCAAGCCAGAGCAAGAGCAAGAGCTCCTGTCTAAAAATAGCTGGGCATAGTCTAGTTCCAGCTACTCGGGAGGCTGAGGCAAGAAGATCATTTGAGCCCAAGAGTTTGAGGTTGCTGTGAGCTATAACACCATAGCACTCTACCAAGGATGACAAAATGAGATTCTGCCTCAAAAAAATAAAATAAAACAAAATAATAGAAACTGGATTAATCCATTCCTTGGTACTACAAATTCAAATTTCCAGATGATTTTAACAGTAAATTAAATACTGGATTTTAAGATAAAATATTAACATAATATTTGAATAAAAATAAAAATTAATAAAAGTATAAAAACCTAAAAGTATAAAGGTCTGTTTTGTCATAATCGAACACTTGGTTCAAAATACACCCCTCACTGTTCACAAACTCCTTAAACTCCTGTACAAACTTTTCTGCTGCTTCCGAATTAGAACTGGCAGCCTCTCAGTGTGTAACAACACTATGGATCGCAGTTCTTAAAGTTCTCAAACCACTCCATACTGGCTTTGAATTCCTCCTTTTGAGCACCAATATCAGGCATGCCTTTCACTAAATCATATTGGAGAATCTTGGCTTTCTCACAAATTATTATTTTTTTTAATCTCTCGCCCCTTTTAACTTTATCTCAAAATAATTGTCTCAGAAACCACATCACTAGCCAGCTGTTTTTCATTAATCCAAACTAAGGGGATTTTTTTTCCATCTCTTCTATAATTTTTGATCTCCTAGAGGTCAGCATCAAAACCCCTTTCGCCATATCAGCTGCTTTGATAGCTTCTTTATTTTTCAAAATCATACAAACAGGGCTCAGCGCCTGTGGCTCAAGTGGCTAAGGCCAGAGCTGGCAGGTTTGAATCCAGCCGGGGCCTGCCAAACAACCATAACAACTGCAACAAAAAATAGCCCAGCCTTTTTTTGGCAGGTGCTTGTAGTCCCAGCTACTTGGGAGGCTAAGGCAAAGAATTGCTTAAGCCCAGGAGTTTGAGGTTGCTGTGAGCTATGATGCCATGGCACTCTACCCAGGGGGACAGCTTGACGCTCTGTCTAAAAAAAACCATACAAACAGTTGATGTAGGCATCCCAAACATAGTAGCAAGATCAGCTACATGTACACTGCTTTCATGCTTAGCAATAAGATCTTTCTCAACTTCAATTGTAGCTCTAATGTAGGGACCTGCTCAAATAGAACCATCCTGCCCAGGAAGGACTGAGTGCACCAATCCCCACCCCCAGAACCCTTAGATTCTCACCCTGACTTAACCCCCATGCTGACTTCTTTTTCACACTCAGCTCACTGGCACCATAGTGAATGTGGGCCACGTTGCCCACACAGAACCTGGACTCTGCTTCCTTGCGTTCACATCTTGGAATAACCTCTCATTTTCAGTCCCAACCTTCTCATTTTGGGTGCCAAAAACCTGGGATAGGGAGAAGCCCCTTTTGGGGGACTGAGATACACCCCATTGGACCCTCCCCCAACTAAACAGATTCTTATTCCGATAAGACGAAGGGAGAATGGGGACGTCTCCAACCCCTGCACAGAATCCGTCCATTTAGTAGTGAGTGAGCATTTGTCCAGCACTTGTCTATAGCCCCTCTCTGAGCCTTTCAACTTCTCTTCCCTTTCTCCACTTTGGGCCAAAAACTCCAGTACTCTGTGCTTCCTAAATCTGGAGCCAGTCACAGACTAACCCCTGTGAGTCAGACTTGCCCATCCAGTGCCTCATGTGTGGTGACGCCCTGCCCTGAGCCTGGACCACTCTTTTTCAGGCTTGTTAAAGGTCCTTCAGGGACGCCTCATAACCTCCCCGGCCTAGGCCGCCTCCTTCCTGCTCCTCCTCATAAGTTCTTTTTATCCTCACTTTAATTCATTTATGTTCTTCCTCCAGCTTCCAATATGCAGCCCACTCAGTCATGGATTCCCCCTTTTTCACCTTTAAGCTGCCTCTTAAATCATCTCAAGCCTCTGCACTTTTACCCTGACCTTAAAGTTAAATGCCTCATCTTTTTCTGTAATACCGCTTGGCCTGTGTACAAACTAGATAATGGCTCACAAAGGCCTGAAAATGGCACCTTTGACCTTTCAATCCTCACTGACCTCAACAATGACTGTGGGAGACTGGGCAAATGGTTGGAAGTCCCTTACATCCAGGCCTTCCTCCTTCTCCAAAACATTTCTTCCTTTTGTGCATCTTGTGAACCTTCTCAAATTTCCCTTGCACAGGCCAAACCAGTCCCCTGATTCTCCATCGTCTTCCTTTGACCCAGCAGACAATCCTCCCTCTTCTGCCACCTCTTACCCTCCTCCCTCCCCACATAATTCCACCCCACCCTCCTTCCAGCACATGTGGATAAGAAAGAAAAGATGGTAGACCTGGGCAGGAAAGGAAAGACGGCAAACCCAACTTCCCCACCTTATACTAGATCTGGCCACACCTTTGGACCTTCCACTTCCAGACCACCACAATCTCTGTACCCCCTCCAAGAAGTTATAGGAACAGAAGGTATCATCAGGGTTCAGGACCCCTTTTCTCTCTCAGACCTGACCCATATAAGTCAGAAACTAGGTTCATTCTCCACAGATCTCACAAAATACTCTCAAGAATTTAGGTATCTAACCCAATCACATGGTCTGACCTGGCATAATTTATGTCATCTTCACCTCCACCCTAACTTTGGAGGAGAGGGAGCAGGTCTGGACCCAGGACCAGGACCACGACCACGCTGAAGATCTAGCACAGAGAACAAATCAAACCCTGCCAGACAGCGTTAAGCCATCCCCCAGGAAGACCCCAATTGGAATTACCAAACTGACTCTCCTGGAGTCTGCCTTGTAACCACATGGTCCAGCATCTCTTAGAGAGACAAAAAAAGGCAGCTCATAAGGCCATCAATTATGACAAACGAAAGGAAATAACCCAGAAACAGGATGAAATCCTGCTCACTTTTTAGCCCGTCTTAACGAAGCCTTCCACCACTATACCACCCTATCACCAGAAAGCAACAAGAGCAGGCTCATTATCAATAAGCATTTTATCTCCCAATCTGTACCCAATATCTGGAAAAAACTCCAATAATTTCCCCAGAGCCCTCAGACCTTCCCCCCCTCACCCCCCCCCCCCAGTGAAATCTCATTGACGTAGCCTTCAAGGTCTTCAATAACTGAGAAGAGGCCTCTGGCAGAGCCTCTCAGAGCTCCAGTTATTGGCTTCTGCCATTAGACAAACTCCAGCTACTTCTCAAAACTCCTCTGGACAGTCTGGAAAAAGAAGACTTCCCCTAGGACCATGCTTCAAGTACAGTAAAGCTGGCCACTGGGCCAGACAGTGCCCAAATCCAAACCCCTCCACCCCAAGCCGTGTCCAGTCTGTGGAGACCTTCACTGGAAGTCTGACTGCCCATGTCCTTCTGAGGATCTGGTTCACAGTCACTCCCAACAACTGACTGAATTCCCCAACCTCTTGGGCTTGGCTGCTAAAGAATGACAGTTCCCAGAGAATCAGCAGACCCCTTGGACAATCACCAGGACTGAACTCCGGGTAACTTTGTTCGTGGAAGATAAGCCAATCTCTTTTCTCATTGATACTGGGGCCACTTACTCCACCCTACCCTTCTTCTTTTTTTTTTTTTTTTAATTAAATCATAGCTGTGTACATTAATGCAATCATGGGGTACCATGCACTGGTTTTATATACAACCTGAAATATCTTCATCACACTGGTTAACATAGCCTTCCTGGCATTTTCTTAGTTTTTGTGTTAAGACATTTATATTCTATACCTAGTAAGTTTCACATGTACCCTTGTAAGATGTACTGTATGTGTGGTCTTAGGCTACAATTGGGTTATAGCCCTCATACAAAAGCCATAAATTAGTTTCACAGTTTGGCTGAGTACACTGGATACTCTCTCCTCCATTCTTGAGATACTTTGCTAAGAACATGTTCCAGCTCCACCCATGTAAACATGAAAGAGGTGAAGTCTCCATCTTTCTTTAAGGCTGCATAGTATTCCATGGTATACATGTACCATAATTTGAGGAGCACATTTTATATGGCAAAATATTGTACATGTTATTCTAAGCCAGACTTTGAATGATTTTGAAAAATCCAGAGTGTTCATGGAGGCACAAAAGTATGCCACAGAATTACACTTTTCAGATCCCAGATATCCAGTGTGTCAAACAGCAGGGCCCATGACTGACCCAGGCTGGCATAAGAGTTCCTCAGAAGAGATATGAGAGAGAGAACATTTTCTAGTATGTGTCCAGGCTGGCCTTAAGGCCTACAGGCAAAAGGTGGTCAATTATCCTAAGGTCTCTGCCCTAACCCAGGGGCCTGAGGAAAACCCCAGAGCCTTCTAGGATCAGCTGCAGGAGGCAATAAAGAAGTGCACAGCTCTTCATCTTAAGCTCTATGGGCAACAGGTAATATTAAAAAATAAATTATTGACCAGACACAGTAGCTAACACCTATAATCCTAGCACTCTGGGAAGCCCAGGCATGTGGATCACCTTCCTGATTCTAGACTCAGCAAGAGCAAGAACTCGTCTCTACTAAAAATAGAAAAACTAGCCAGGTGTTGTTGGTGGGTGCCCATAAGTCCCAGCTACTCTGGAGGCTGAGGCAAGAGGATCACTTGAGCATAGGAGGGTTTTTTTTGTTTTTTTTTTTTTAATTAATTAATTAATTTTTTTTTTATTATAGATAAAAATATGCACCATAGATGTGGCCCGACCCATCACCCTCCCTCCACCCAAACCTCCCCCCTCCCTTCCCCTTCCTTGGTCCTTTCCCCATAGTCTTGTGGTATAGTTGGGTTATAGCCTTC
>CAUYPK010095488.1:0-23215 GCA_963574355.1 Loris lydekkerianus | reverse complement strand
ATCCCCTGACGGGTGGGGTGGGGTTTGCGGTCACCCCCCCCACATCTACAACGGGTGAAAAAGTTGCCAAGGGTAACAAAAAAAAAAAAAATAAACAATAACGGCATTTAACTTTTTTATTTTTTTTTTTTTTTTTTTTTTTTTTTTTTTTTCTGCCTAAAACCTTCTTCAGCTGACTCTCAAATGTTTAACTTCTTATAATTTGGTCTCAACTGAGTCAACACCTCCTCAAAGAGACTTTTCCTTGCCAACAATTATGATGGGATCCTCCACTATACATGTCCCTATTTTACGTATTTAATAGAACTCCTGCTATTGCAAAATGGTCTGTTTATTTATGTACTAATTTATTTATTCCTTTATTATCCAACTAGAGACCCAACAGGGCAGTGATATTCTACTGCCTTAGGTTTGCTGCTGCCTCTGTCTCTCCACTGTGAACAGTGACTGAGAGCTTAAGGCCAGGCGCAGTGGCTCATGTCTCTAATTCTAGCATGCTGGGAGGCTGAGGCAGGTGGATTGCCTGAGTCCACAGGTTCAGAACGAGCCTGAACAAGAGCAAGAGCAGGTCTCTAAAAATAGCCAGGTATTGTGGTAAGCACCTGTAGTCTCAGCTATTGGGGAGGCTGAGAATAGAGGATCACGTGAGCCCAAGAGTTTGAGGTTACTGTGAGCTAAGATGTTATGGTACTCTACTGAGGGTAACCAGGTGAGACACTCTCTCTCTCTCAAAAAAGTAATAACTCAATAAATCTTTGCTGAATAAATGAACAATATCATTTTGATGCCTTTTTAAAAAGAAATGAAGAAGAAATTTTGAGGAGTGAATTGTAGGAAGGAGCTTGAATTTAGGAGACCAGTTTGTGAGTTTGAAACATGCTGTGACTTCTCACAGAACTCAAACTTTTTGTTCCTGTTTCTTCACTTGTGAAATAAGAATAATAATAGAAATGCCCTCAAAACATTTATATTTGTATTTATAAATATATTTTAGAATAGTACTCAATATGGAAAAACCAATACACATGTAACTGTCATATAAACAAGCAATAGGCAATTTTAAGTTAGATTTCAAAAGTTTCAGAGTTTGCCTTTAAGTTTTTTCAGATTGCTGGCTTCATCTTTTAATTAAAGAGAAATATGTAATTTGATCAAAACATTTATTTAACGCATTTTCTATCCAAGTGTCTGTGTTTGGTACTAGGTCCACAGCTGCCGTTACTTGACTTCATAGAGTAAGGGTGGGGTGAATGGATGCAGGCTGTCATCATTTCAGCAAAGAAATAGGCCATTAATCATTCATATTAATAAGAATGAATTACTAACAAGATTTGTTAGAATTTTTGCACCAGCTCCTAATTTTATTTAGATATATTTTCATGTTCTAAAATGAGAAGTAATTGTCTTTTCAGAATACAATTGCACATTTTCATTCTCTGGAGAATAGTGTAAATGCTTTTTCTGTGTACAACACTTTTCTAAGGCACTGGAAGAATTTCAGTTTGGCAATATCATAAACATGTTTGTCCAAAACTCTTGTCATCACATTTCAAGACCATGGAAATATGTTTGCAAAAACAGCTCAAACATTTGACAATAGCTGTGTATCTCTGACTGAGTATAAAGTAACTTCTTCCCAATTTATCCTTAGTAAAGTTGTTCTATTGTGTTTAAAAAGTAAGTCCGGGGATGGCTGTGGGCAAACGTGTCAACTTCAAATCCTCAGGCTGTCAGTCAGGGTCTTCCGCCTCCTGTGCCAGCGGTAGCTTTTCCTTCTTGTTATGGATACCTTGTCTCTTGCATCTTGTTTTTCTGTCTTATTGATGTGTAGGCAGCCTTCCAAAGCTCTTTTCTTGTTCCCTTCCTGTGAGGCTATGCAAGTTCCTCCACCCAGATTGTCCCCATGTAAACACAGAAAACCTTAAAAATGGATTTTACAATTCCATTCGAATTCCTTTTTTAAGCAATTATCCAACGTACTCAATACTAACATGAAGTGAGTAGATGATCTAACATATGCTCATATAGGAGAAAAGCTTATTTCAACTCAGCTTGGGGGCAGGGGCAACGAGGAGGGAGAGCAGGAAGTTGGGAGGGGGGCTTTCGCAGAATGGGCACAGAGTTTGGGGTGTTGGATACACCTTTTGTGTGTGGGACATAACCACAAGAGGGACTCTACTTTAACAAACTAAAATACTTTGACCTGGTAGTTTGTACCCTCATAATAAAAGTAAGTAAATTTACTTTTCTAAAAAATAAAAAATAATTCCTTTTTAGATTTTTATTTTTTAGAATATTTTATTGCTATCTTCTTCAATTCATTGTTGTTGTGTTAATGTTTTACATTTGATTGGACTACTTCTTTAAAGACAGTAGTAAGATAAAGAGATGTGGGTGGGGCCTGTGGCTCAAAAGAGTAGGGTGCCAGCCCCATATGCTGGAGGTGGTGGGTTCAAACCCAGCCCCGACCAAAAAGTGCAAAAGAAAAAAAAAAAAAAAAAGAGAGAGATACTGTAGTAATAAAATTTACACTAGTGTCTGTGGTATTCTTACCAGCCATGTTTTTCCCTCCTGTACATACTTGGTACTTCACCCATCAAGAAGTGGGTCCAGATTACTTTTCTTTATTCTGTACTGGATTTGTGAGTTACTTTGATTAATAGACTATGGTGAGAGTGGCAAGCTAGGATTCCTGAATCTAGCCTGAAGATTACTGGCAGATTTTGCTTTCTTCCTCTTCAAGTCTCCATGTTAGAAAATGGACTACTGACACCACCATATTGAGCAGCAGCCAGACAGGTAATATGGAGAGGTCACCAGGTCGAGCACAGGCAGTGAATCCTGCTCAGAATTTCCAGGACACGCCAGCCATTAGCAGTAACCAGGTGACTTCAGCCAGTGACATGTGAAGCAAAATAATGCCTTGGTGAAGCCCAACAAACTCACAAAATCCCAGAAAATTTGAAACTGTAGTTGTTTTAAGTCACTACATTCAAGGGTACCATGTTGCTACACACTAGTAACTGAAACAGTTTCTTTAACTGTATATTATATGATTTATAGTATTTTTTTTTTGAATTTTTCACAAAGAAGTTTGGAAGTAGGAAACAATTTAGGGATTACCTGTGAATTTTTAAAAATATTTTTTCTTACTATTACAGATCATTTTTCAAATTTGTTAATCCTGTTAACACGACTTCTTAAATTTTATGACCTTGGTCAAGATGCTTTTCTTCTATGTTTGTCATCAAAATGAAAATGCTACTATTCTCTAACTCATAGATGTTTCATGTTGGTAACCTGATTAACACAGTGCCTGGATGTAAGAATGTTCTATTAAGTGTTTGTGATTCTGATTATTTTTACTATTCCCAAAGGATAAGCCAATCTCAAAGATGCCTGATAAGAGGAAGAAAGTTTCAAGAAAATTATTACCCCAGGTGAAGTTTAAGATTAAACATTCAGAGGCAGTGCCTGGGGCTCAAAGGGTAGGGTGCTGGCACCATATGCCGCAGGTGGCGGGTTCAAACCCAGCCCCAGCTAAAAACAAACAAAACAAACAAACAAACAAAAAAATAAGATTAAACATTCATTTTTAATCTAAATTTTGGAAAATATCTCGGTCCTTTATCTTACTGTCCTATATGTTTTTTCCAGGTTTTTAAAAATTTTTACTTGCTATTATGTAGTTTTATAAAGTTTATATTTAGCTATAGCAAATATGTGGAATCTCAAGGACTACTTATCTTCATTCTTTTTTTTTTTTTTTTTTTTTTTTTGAGACAGAGTCTAACTATGTCACCCTGGGTAGAGTGCCATGGCATCACAGATCACAGCAACCTCAAACTCCTGGGCTTAAGCAATTCTCTTGCCTCAGCCTCCCAAGGAGCTTGGACTACAGGTGCCCACCACAATGCCCGGCTATTTTTTGTTGTAGTTGTCATTGTCGTTTAGCTGGCCCGACCTGGGTTTGAACCTGCCAGCCTCGGTGCATGTGGCTGGCGTCATAACAACTGTGCTACAGGCGCCAAGCCTCATTCTATTTTTCTACTCAAATTTAATCCAAATAATATTTTATAAGTTGTTTTTATTTAAAAAATTGATTTATAACTTAGAGTATTTATATATTTACTATAAATCAATGCATTTACTGAGAAAACGTATTGGGTATTACTATCTGCCTTATGCTGTGCTAGAGATTCAGTAGTGATATGAGAAACACAGTACTAAAAATTAGGAGAGAAAGCCCCAAGATTCATGTATTAATACTGATTGTGGTCTAATGAAGAAGACTGGCATTGCTAATTGCAAAAATTTATGTGAAATATGTCCAGGCAATCCAGGCACAGAGGCTCACAGCTGGAATACTGCCACTTGAGGAGGCTGAAGCAGAAAGCTTGCTTGAGGTATGGAGTAAGAGACCAGCCTAATCAAGAGTGAGACCCTATCTCTACAAAAAAGGAAACAAAAGAAGAAAAATTAGCCAGGCATGGTGATGTGTGTCTGTAGTCCTAGCTGCTCAGGAGGCTGAGACAGAGGATCACTTGCGCTTAGGAGTATGAGGTTTCAGTGAGCTATGATGACACCCCTGCACTCTAACTGGGGCAGCAAAGTGAGACTCTGTCTCAAAAGGATAATAATAATAATAAAATATCTGTGCAATAACGGATTATTAACTCATTTGGTCTGAGCTGTCTACAATAACCATAAACACAAAAGATAGACGCATCTTGCTCTGGGAATGTCTCCTTAGAGAAGTTAAGGAAGGGATACTTTAAAAATAGCTAAACTTAATTCTAAACATAGAGTTATACTTGTGTATGTGAGTATGTGTGCATGTGTGGAATATGAGTTTGTGTTTATGCATATGGGTGTGCATGTGTGTGATACAATATTTGGGGGTGTGCATGTGTGTGCAAGGCCTGAAACAACTATGCATTGAACTCAGCATGTGCAATGACCTATAATTGTAAGGAAAGTATACTTTCAAGAAACTATAAGAAGGACTGTGGCTAAAATTCAAAGAATGGAAGAAAATGGTAGTTGTTGAGGTTCGTGATCCTTAAGGACCAAAATATTCATACAAGGCCTTAAGAAATTTAAAATTTTTCATCTGCTGTCATTGAATGTGCAGACATGATAAAACATAGGATTACTCTGTTGGAAAAATAAATTTAACAAAAAGTCTTCCCATAGGTGGAGGACCTGAATAAGCCATTTCAAATTCAAGTGATACAATATTATACAGCCATTAAAAATCAGGAACTTTTTAAAAAAGTTGCTGTGAAGGAATATATATAGTTTCTTCCTTAGTGAGAAACTGACATAAATTAAAAAATTAATACTGTTTTATAAAACAATGACTAACCTTATCTCTGTGTGTATGTGCATATGCATATATATGTATATAGGGAGCATAGAAAAATACTTGAGTTACTTAGAGTGGAGGCAAACAGAAGGTATGTGTGGAGATGAGATGGGGGCAGAGAAGAGGAAGCCAAAAACATATGTCATATCAAAACAAATTACAAACCAAAAACATATGTAAAATCACATTTATACATTTAAGTAAAATTAAACATATTAAATAAAGAATTTTAAAATTTATTTAGAGAAAAAAAATGATCACTTTGGTGGTAGTGTAGAAAACATTTCAGTAGGTTATAGTATGTAAGTTATTAGGCTATGATTTGGTCCAGGTGAAAAGTGACGTGTACTTGGATTAAGAGTTTAAATCTTGATCATCATCAAGTCTTAAATTTCTTATTTGGATGATGCCACTCAGTACAACTGGAAGTAATGAAAGAGTCATCTTTGGCAGCTGGGGATTTTGCTATTTTATTCGTGCTACTTTGCAGCACCCATGTGGAGATATCAAGAAGGGAGTTGAATAGTTGGATCTAGAACTCAGAGTGCAGACCTCACAATATAAATGACTATGTACTTTAAGCGTCCGTGGTAGTCAAAGCCATGGACCCGGATGAGATAAAGCAAGGAGGAGAGAAAAAAGTCTGTGAATGTCTCACTAGAACAGAGAAAGATCAAGGTGCAAAGACAAGGACAACTGGTGTAGTGGGAGAAAATACAATAGAATATTGGGATAAAGAGTCCAAAATTAGGGCAGTGCCTGTGGCTCAAAAGAGTAGGGCTCTGGCCGGCCCCATATGCTGGAGGTGGCTGGTTCAAAGCCAGTCGCGGCCAAAACTGAAACAAACAAACAAACAAAAAAGTCCAAAATTAGAGTTTCATAAAGAATTTCAATAATAATAATAATAATACCATGTGACAATAAAAAATGGTTGGAGATACATGTTAGAATGACTTACACAGAACACACTGAGAAAAGCTGAGGAACCAATAGGGCTTAGGAAATGAAAATGACAACTTTCCCACCTGTGCAATGAAGACAAATTACAATTGTAGCCAGAGAACATAGGGCCAGGAGAAAGGAGTGGTGTGTGCGTGTGTGTGTGTGTGCAGGGAACATGTGTGTGCATTTACTATATGGTAGAGAGATGAATATTTGCAATATTGATGGCAAAAGTCCAGTCAAAGGAAAAAAAAAGAAAATTATTAAAATAAGTTCTACTAAATTAAGATAACAATAGATTTGAATTATAGACATCTTTAAATAATTTTAATAATTCAAGCTAGACATTGATTAATGGAATAGACATTGAATTTATCATGCCCTTATATAAAAAATTCTTCCATTTTATATGGAATGAATGTGGCCCATTTAATTTCATTAATTTAATGAGATGTTTATAATACTGCTTATGCTAATTTCAGTTTTAGTATGCTTTGAAAATAGCGTTTACTTATTTGTATCTCTTAAAGAGAAAGATGTGAATGGTTAATTTTGATATGTATCTGTCTAAATTGTTTCTTTTGCAAATAGTATGTAAATTTGATCTAAGATTTAAAGTATACTTACATATCATATGCAAATGAAGGATTTTGGTTTACTTGATTGACAATTGGTAAGATTCTATATGATGTTTCTTATTAAAATAGTATTTCTAATTATGCCTCTGAAGATTTCTTTTTAATGTGTCATTACTAGGTAAAATTTGTTATTTAAGTATATTTGATGTTCATTTTAATCATGGAGTTAATTTAATCAATAGAGTCTCTGACATTATTTTTAACATGTACTTTTTACATAATTTCTGGGACAAATTACATTCAATCTCATTCAATTTATATTTCATTACATATTATCTTCTATTATGCTCAAATTCTTTTGTAGATTAATCTGGAATTCCCAAAATGATCACTGATACTCAATACATGATTATTGTTTCACTGACTATACAAAAAAAATTCTAACAAAACAAAACAAATATAAAAGAGATCTCATTTCTCAAGCTTAAGAAAGAAGACAAACAGCAAATATTTAACACATGCCAGAATGAGTTAATTTTCTTTACATCAATTACAACTAAAATTACATAATGATTATCTACACTTTATTGAAAAGTAAATTAACCCACAAAGTTTTAACAAGAAACTTGCTTACTCAGCATGGCATAATCAGAAAGTGACAGAGCTCAGAAGCCCACTGAGTTTACCTTCCTCCAAATCCTGTGTTCTTTCGAGTGTGGCATACTTATTTGAGTGCAAACCCTTATTTAGGATTATGGGTTCTAGGCTGAATCATGCACTACGTCTATTTTTATGTTATCTAAACTAAATTTTTTTCTCACTTTTGCTTTATTTTTTTTTTCTTATTTTCCTATATTCAAAATAGTAGTTGGATGGGTCAAATAATTTTTTAAGCTATATTCAGTTCTGTATGGACACTTACAGAATGTTCCAACAGTCACACATATGGTCAAAAGACACAGGAACAATAAGAGATGGTAGCAAAATGTACCTTTATTTATAAAATATGGCATTTGTTAAAAACTTTGACAAAGAAGTGACCAATGCAAGAGCATGTACTGTAAGTATTTTGTAAATTTTGGAATGAATACTTTGCCAGTAATCGTATATCTAGCAACAATATCTCATTTTCCCTATGTATGACAACTTTGTGGGAGACTTTTGGGACAATCTGTAGATTCTCTTGGGTCACCATTCTTTATCAATAGCTCAACAATTCTTGTGAGGTTGGTGATGATGTTTTCTTCCTTGGATTCTGTGTGTACATGTGTTTTAGCAAAGAGGAATGAATGAAAAGCCGTATACAGTATTTTTTCCTTTTAATAACTGGATTCTATTTGTCCCATGGAGTATCCCACTAATATATTCTCCTTTTATCTTTATTTTTTGTCTTAATTATTGATCTGTATACAGTATTTTTCCTTTTAATATCTGGATTCTATTTACCTCATGGAGTACCCCATTAATATATTTTCCTTTCATCTTCATTTTCTGCCTTAATTATTGATCTGTGAGTTAGTTGTCCTCAAAACTGATGCACTCGACAGCTCCAGGGTAGCGGAGTGAGATGGTTGCTAGGCAACCCCAACTGTATCAAATGGGTTATTGGGGTCTTTTCCCTCTGAGAGCCTCACTTATGGAAAATCTGAGGGAAAAGCTATTTCTAACGCTTGTGTCTTTAAGCCTCAGAAAACAACGAGATTTGGAACAAAGGCACAGGTATTTAAAAAAGGATTATTAGACAAAGGAAAATTTATTTGCAGATTTTAGGTGATTGCCTTTTAAAAAAAGTTTTTGAAACTCTGCTGATTGTTTATAAATAACAAATCAGGACAAACAGATTTAAAGAAAAATGTAATAATATCTCACAGTTTCTATGGATTAGAACATATCTCACAGGCATGGTCTAGGTGCGTCTCTGCTCTGGGGTCCTCCAAGTCTGTAATCAAAGCATCTGCTGGAGCTGTGGTGTCATTGAAAATTCAGGGTCTTCTTCCAAGACCTTGTAGTTGTCGGCAGAATTCATTTCCTTGCAGCTACTGAACTCATGGCAGTTTATTCTTTCAAACCCAGTGATTAGAAAGAGTGTTTGGAGCTTCCAATCTCGGAGCTCAGGCAAGAACAAATTTCTCTTTCAAAGACTTAATTAGGCCAGGCCCATAAAGGATCATCTCCTTGATTTTTAGTGGTATATCACGTATTTCTAGGTGCTATTTTGATTCATACATACAATGTTAGCTCAAATGAGGTTAACTAGGATATCCATCACTTCAAACATTTATGATCTGTGTTGGGAACATTTCAGATCTTCTAGTATTTTGAAATTACAATTAAAAATTGTTAACTATAGTCACCTTACTGTGCTATCAAATACTAGAATGTATTCCTTCTAATTATTTTTGTGTCCATTAACCAAGCCATAACGTCCCTTCTGATTAATTGAATTCAAATTATTTGTGACCTTAATTACACGTGGAAAATCCCTTCATTTTTTCCATGTAATGTAGCAGAACCATGGGAGTGATATTTCTTCCTGTTCAGAGGTCCTGCTCACACTCAAGGAAAGAAACTAATTATACAATGGTGTGATTTAAGAGATCACCTTAAAATTCTGTCTGTCATAGATGTATTTTAATTATCAGATAAGTGTTCTATTAAAATCTCAAAACATGGATAGAGAAAATAATATATATAGTTCATTTCTTTCTAAGTTCTATCTTTCCATTTTGTTTGTAATCACATTTAAATAACTGTGTATGGTATATTTAAAAATTAAATCTGAGTCATTTTCCTTGAAGCAAAATGTTCTTATAGTATCATTATTTCAGAAGAAATAACTTCAGAAGAAATAACAATAATTGGAGACTATTAGGGGGAGGGTCCAGTGTTAGATGATCCAATTTTATATCTATGTGTATTAGATTAGTATGGGAAAAGGTGATGGGTGAAAATTTACGATTAAATTTGGTTGAAGCAAATAGTAAACTTTTATACTTGATTATTGGCTAAATCTCTGCCTCAAGCCTGTAAATCAGATCAAAATCACCTCTAGGGAATAGAAGAGCACAATTCTCTTCAATCGAGCATTTCCTGTTCCTCCGATGTCATCTCAACTCATGAGGGGAAAGTTGGCTCAGAAACATGAAGTAATTTATTAAATGTAATCTGCACTCAAGGGCCACAAGGATGTTGTTGGAGCAATTCTCTTGGTTAGTTTCTTTCCCGAATCCCAAAGAGTTGATGATTATGCAAACATGACAAAGTAGAACAACAAGAAAAAGTACAAAAAATTATGTGCCAAGGACATTTCCAAAGACATTTGGGGTATAAGAGATAATTATGCAAATATTAAAGTGCATATTTTATTGGTTTCTCATTCATTTTCATCCACAGGTAAACTCACTTCTGAATGAGTTTGTTTTATTGGTATATATAAATCTCATAAAATATGTGGATCCTTTAGCTTATAGTTAACTGATTATCTGGATTTTAGAAAGGGATTGTCAACCTATGTTTTGATATATGTTGCCTGAATATGCATAAATATATGTTTTCTCTTGCTGACTGATCTATTCAAGAAATATGTTTATGCAACAAAGGCAAATGAGAAGTGGTTATTAATGCTTGCCCACCAATATCCCTTTCCAACCTATGTCCCATCATGAAATGATGGTAAATCATAAATACAAAGGGCATAATGTCATTTAGGAAGACTGCATTATTGTTTGTCTTACTAGCAAAAAATAATTCCAAAGGCTACTGATTAATTTAAATGTAAGATGTTAGTTACCAAATTTTAGTGTGTTCAAGAATTACCTGGTTATATCTGATTCTCCTCTAGATAAGATTTAATATCCTTGGAGGTGAGTTGGGCTTGAGTCATGGAAAAAAGATCATTTCTATGTGGAAATATAGTTAATAAGGCATTAAGCAAGTAGGTTAAAAGAGCATTTTGGGTACAGCATTGCTTATAGATACTATCTATACTCAGGAAGTTAGATAAACAGGATACTTTTTGTAAGATGTGAAAACAAATGCAAATTCATATGTATACATGTGTAGCATTACTAGTAGAATCATAAATTATAAGCCCGTAAGTATAAGTAGATATTTGGATTTCCTAATATGAAAAGATAAAAGTATGCTATTTTAAAAAAGCAGTGTTGGTTTAAAAATATTATGCAAAATATTATGATTTTTAAAAAAAATTAATCACAGTAAAAACATTTTTGAAGAAACTAAATAAATATATATATATGAAATATATATATATATGAAATATATATGTGAAATATATATATGAAATATATATATATATATATATATGAAATATTATATCTAGTGAGGAAATTGCAAACACAGTGTCCCACTACCACAAATTACGCAGTCGAATTTCCCACATTAGCGGAAATAGCAGGGGTCAGCACATCTGGAGTACAATGGATAAGCCTCTCACTGGGAAAATCATGTTCGTGATCATGGTATCTCTTCTTCCAAGTAAGTATAGAAACTAAATAAATTTTTAAAGTGAAATAAATATAACAAAATACTGGATTTCAAATATTTTATTGTCATGGTTTCCCAAAGAAGCCGTGTACCTTCACGAAGGGGTCTGGATGTGGTGGGTTGCTTTTGTGGCACTCCTGGGTAGGATCTTTCACCATGTTATACCACTCATTTCAGCATTTATTTGCAGATGGATCTTTATAATTCCTCTACTTTGTGACAATCCATCTGCCATTTGTGTAGACTGAGATTCACCGTTGTTTTCTCTACCAGTGGCATACTGATTTCAGGACACATCTCTAATCAGCAATCTCATGAGATTCTTTCCTTTGTACCTCACTAATGATTACATAGACCAATGTTGGTTTATCATTCTAAATTATTCACTAGCCCCAGGGTTGCTGGAGAGACTCAATAGTACTACTGCAAATCCCTCTGGTGGCCAAAAGATAGCTCCTTTCCCACTTAGTCTCAAAGGGAAGTCCTGGTATTCCACCAGTCTGCATCTTAAACTGGACCATCCCAAACAAACTCCAACCAGTGAAAATTCATCTATTAATTTACAAACGCATCAAACATAAGGAAATTGGAGAACATTTATTCACATATAAACAGCAAAATAATTTTTTTGAAGTAGTTTTAATAATATAATAAACTTCTCTTAAATTATCAAAGTTTCTTACCAACATACTATTACTAATAGACCAAACTTTATTTCACTTTGAGATTGAAGTAAAAATACTAATACACTGATTTGGAAAGTTGAAAGTTTGCATCTAAATGACACATTACAAAGACTCTCAATGTAAACAAAAAACAATTTTGCATTACTCATAATCTGATGTAGAGTAACTAAGAGCTGAATAAAGGTCAAAAAGCCATTCAGCCGTCTGGTTATTATTTTAATACATTAATTTATTTTTTCTATATTTGTCTTCTGGTAATTAACTTATTTATTTATTCTTTTCAGTATCGGTCAACCATTACTTTTTTTATTTTTAGGCAGAGTCTCACCCTTTGCAGAATTCTGTGGTGTCAGCCTAGTTCACAGCAATCTCAAAGTCCTGGTCTCAACCTCTTGAGTAGCCAAAACTAGGCTGTGCACCACCACCTCCGGATAATTTTTCTATCTCTCTCTTGCTTGGGCTTATCTCAAACTCCTGATCTCAAGGGAATCTCCCACCTCAACCTTTCACAATGCTAGAATTATAGGTGTGAGTTACCGTGCCTGGCCCCATTTTATGTTTTCTAAACTTTTTACTTTTAATTATTATGGGTACATAATAATTGTATTTACTTATATGGTACATGTACATGTGAATTTTGATACAGGCATGCAATCAAGTCAAGGTAATTGAGGTATCCACCCCCCATTAAGCATTTATCATTTATTTGAGTTAGAAACATTCTAATTCCACTCTTACAGTTACTTTAAAGTATTCCCTAACTTATTGTTGATTATAGACATTTTGCTGTACAGCAAAATATTGTTTTTTCTAACTATATGTTTGAACCCATTAACCACCTCCACTTTATTCCCTCTCTCTCTCTGCTATCCTTCCCAGCCTCTGGTAGCCATCGTTCTACCCTCTGTCTGCATGGGATCAATTGTTTGCTATTAAACCCCCACATAGGAATAAGAACATGCGAGACTTGTCTTTCTATGCTTGGTTTATTTCACTTCACATAATGATTTTTATGTGAAGTTCCATCCTGCAAATAGCAGCACTTTGTTATTTTTGTGGTTATATTATATTCTGTTGTATATATGTACCAAAAGTTCTTTATTCATCCATCTATTCATGGACACTTAGGTGGATTCTAAATCCTGGCTGTTGTGAATACTGCTGCACTAAACGTGGGAGTGCAGATATCTTTAGACCCACTGCTATTGCTTCTTTTGAATATTTACCTAGCAGTAGAATCGTGAAGACATGTGGTGCTTCTATGTTTAATTTTTTGAGCAATCTCCATACTGATCTCTATAGTGATTGCACTAATTACATTTCCACAATAGTGTACAAGGTTTTCCGTTCCTTCCTATTCTCTACAGCATTCATCAGTGGCTATTGTTTTGGTTAAAGCCATTTTAACTGGCATGAGATGATATCTCATTGTAGTTTTAATTTGCATTTCTCTGATGACTAGTGATGTTCATTGTTTTTTCATTTATCTCTGGACTGCTTGTATGTCCTCTTTTGAGAATATCCATTTATTCAGATCGTTTGTCCATTTTTAATCACATTATTATATTTTCTCCTATTAAAATGTTGGAGCTCTTTATATATTCTAGTTATTAACTCCTTGTCAGATGGGTAGCTACTTTTCTCTCATTATGTTGATTGTCTCTTCACTTGGCTGATAGTGCAGAAGATTTTCTGCTTGCTGTGATCCCATTTGTCCAATTTTTCTTTGGTTACCTGTGCTTTGGGAGGATTAACTCAAAAAATTCTTACCCAGACCCACATCTGGAAGTGATTTCCCAATGTTTTCTTTTAGTAGTTTCATAGTTTTAGGTGTTATGTGTATGTCTTTAATACAGTTTGATTTCTTTTTACTAAGTCACATATACATAGATCATGAATACATTTATGCCTTTGTGGGATTCAATGTGTTGATTATTTGTACAAATTGGAGTGCTTACATTCTACTAATTAACATAACTTTTACCTCATTTACTTAATCACAGTGTTAAGACATTTGTGTTCAATACTTGATGGATTTGACTTGTACCCTTGCAAAATGCTCCATGGGTGTGGTCCCTCCATTAACCCTCCCTCTATCGAACCATCCTCTGCCCTCCCATCCTCCTCCCCTTCCTTCCTTCATCCTGAGCTAAGGGTTTACTTTCATTCTTTTCCATATGGAAATCCAGTTTCCCAGCATCCTTTCCCCACTGTATGTTCTTGGCACCTTTATTGAAGATAAATTCACTACAGATGTATGGACTTCTGGATTCTCTTCTATCCTATTGGTCTATGTGTCTGTTTTTATGATAGTATCATTATGTTTTCATGTCCATAGGTCTGTAGTATAATTTAGTGTCAGATAATTTGATTCCTACATCTTTGTTCTTTTTGATCAAGATGACTTTGGCTATTCTGGGTCTTTTGCAGTTTCACATATATTTAAGGTTTTTTTTTTCTATTTTCTGTGAAGAATGTCAGTAGTATTTTTATGGGGATTGCACTGAATCTGTAGATTGCTATGGGTATAATGTGTATTTTACCAATATTAATCCTTCTAATCCATGAGCATGGAATATCATTCTAGTTTTTTATCTTCTTTAATTTCTTTTATCAGTACTTTATAGTTTTTATTATAGACATCTTTCATTTTTTGGTTAAGTTTATTTCTGTGTATTTTATTTTATTTGCAGCTATTATAAATGGGATTACTTATTTGATTTCTCTTCCATATTGTTTACTGTTGGAATATAGAAATGCTAGTAATGTTTGTATGTTGACTTTGTATCCTGAAACTTTATTGAATTTGTTTACAAGTTTTTGTATTTTTTGAGTGGAATCTTTAGTTTTTTCTAGATATCAGATCATATCATCTGCAAACAAGGATAATTTGACTTCTTCATTTCCAATTTCGATGCCCTTTATTTCTTCCTGTTGTCTGTGTGATAGAACTTCCAGTATTCTGTTAAAAGTGATGGAAGGGGACATCCTTGTCTTGCTCCAATCTTAGAGATAAGACTTTCAGTTTTTTACCATTCAGTATAATAGTTGTGTGTCTGTTATAAATGGTTATTATGTTGAGGTAAGCTCCTTCTATACTTAGTCTTTTGAAAAATTTTATTATGGATAAATATAAGATTTTGCTGAATCCTTTTTCAGCAACAACTGAAATGATTGCATGGTTTTTGTCCCTCATTCTGTCAATATGATGCCTCACATTAATTGATTTGCGTATGTTGAATAATCTTTGGATACCTGGAATGATTCTCACTTGATCATGATGAATAAGGTTTTAAATGGGCTGCTGAATTGTATTTGCTAGTATTTTGTTGAGGATTTTTCCATCTATGTTCCTCAGAGACATCACCTATATTTTTTCTATTTTTGTTATTATGCCTGGTTTTGGTGTCAGCGTAATACAAGCTCACAGAATGAGTCTTTCATTCTTTTCATCCTTGATTTTTGTGGTACATTAGTTTAAGTAGGTTTAGTTTTATTTCTTCTTTGAATGCTCTGTGGAATTTAGCAATGAAGCATCAGGTCCTGAGCTTTTCTTTCCTGGGAAACTTTTTATGTCTGTTTCTATCTTGTTACTTGTTATTGCTTTATTCAGGGGCTGGACTTCCTCCTGGTTCAGTGCTGGTGGGTTGTATCTGTCTAGGAATTTACTCATATCTTCTAGATTTTCCAGTTTATCAACACATAGGTGTTCCTAGTAGTTTTTAATAAACCTTTGAATTTCTGTAGTATCAGTTGTAATGTCTCCTTTTTTCATCTTTGATTTTATTTATTTTGGTCTTCTTTGTTTTTTTTCCTAGTTTGATTAAATGTGTCTAATTTGTTTATCTTTCAAAACCAACTTTTCATTTTGTTTAATATTTTGTATTATTTATTTCATTTCAATTTCATTTATTTCTACTCTATTGTTTGTTACTTTTGTTACTTCTTTTCTCATACTAGTTTTGGGTGTGGTTTGCTCTTATTTTTTAGTTCTTTGAGATGCATTGCTAGGTTGGTCATTGAAGCTTATCTACTTTTTCAATGTAGGCACTTATTGCTAGACATTTGTCTTAGTACTGCTTTTGTTGTGTCTCATCCTGTTGCCTGGACTAGAGTGCAGTGGCATCATCATAGCTCATGGTGACCTCAGACTCCTGTGCTTAAGTGATTTTCTGACTCAACCTGTTTGCAACTGGGCTACAGTTGTGTATCACCACGCTTGGCTATTTTTCTCTATTTTTCATAGAGATAGGGTCTTACTCTTGCTTAGGTTGGTCTTGTACTCTTTCCCTCAAACAATTCTCCCTCTTTAATATACAAAAGTTTTCAGATTATAGGCACGAGCCACCACCCCTAGGGATAGGGATGGTGTAGGAAATGCAAGACCGTCTTTTCTACCTTCTTCAGTAACTCTTCCTTTTATGTAATGTTAACACTGGCCACTGTGATCACTCACCTCATTTCTGGTTATTCAAAAGATGGTTCCTTGTGAGTATAGTTGTTGAATTTGGTGTTTGCATGGAGGGCAATAGCTGGAGGTTTTTATTTTGACATCTTTCTCTGCTCCATTGCTCTCCTTTTCCCACCTGCGTACGCTTAGTTCTTGTTACTTATTATTTTCCATACAGTACCGCCAACTCCACAAGTTTGTTTCCAACTCCCCTTGGAGTTTTTTTTTTTTTTTTATATTTAGATTTTGGGCTGAGAGGACATTTAATATACAAATTATATGAAATATAAATTGTGAAAATTGTGGGCACAGGATTATAAACAAACATGTTACTTCACATTTGGCTTCATTTTTAAACTGAGGTTGAACACTCCTTGAATGAAATATTTTATTGGTGGCACATTTAAACTATGAGGAGGGTGATACTATCTCAAATATTTACCAACCCAGTAACTGTATTGGGAGAGGGAAAGTATAAATCTTTTTTTATATTTGCCACTTTTTATCTTCAGTAAATCTGAAAGTATAACACATGAATAACAAACAAATGAATATAATTTATAAAAATATGTAAAATTTTTATTGTAAAAATTGTAAAATTTTCATTTTACAATTCACAATAAAATATGCAGAGGTGAACTCTGACATCTGACTTTTTAATCTATCATCAGTGACATGTTCCAGTTCGCTTGTGCAGATTCTTCAGACATACTTTCAAATGATCCAATGAGAATGATTTCAACAGAGTGAATGAGGGAAGCACGCCAACACAGCATGGCTAGGTTCTCTGCTCAAAGTATCACAAAGCTGAAATCAAGGTGTCATCTAAGCTGAGTTTTATTCTGGAGACAAATTTTTAAAAAAATTAAATTTGGGGCTCATTCTTGTTGTTGGAAGAAATTACTTGCTTTTAGTTATAAGGCTGTGTTATTGCAGCATGGTGATGGCTCGAGATAGTTGTCTAAATAATTGAAGAGAACAAGAGCAAGTGGAGTTTTAGCAAGGAAGGAACAGTTTATATTAATAGTTTGGACAGTAACCTGGGCCCGATCTTAGCAATGGGAAGGGCATGGAGAGCACAGTGCTTAGATTTTATACATAATTTTTGAGATGCATCGGCTTCTTCTTAGAAGTTTCCCAGAGTCTTGATCATATTCCCATAACAAGTTATATCTATCTATGTCAGAAAGTCCCAGAAACATTAATCAGCTAAAACAACTGCTCCCTAAAATAACCAACTGCAAGGTCTTGCACCTGCAAGTTCTTGATTAGTCCCATTCCCATAACAGCCCTGGGCAGCCTGCCCCAAGCCGGTAACAGCTGAGGTCCCTAGTACTTTGCTGACTGTCAGCTGGGGCCTACGCTCTGCCCTTGCCACATGGCCCTCTCCGTTGTGGAGTGAGCAGTAGCAAATCTATTCTTTCTCTTTCTCCTACATCGTAAATTACTCACTTCCTTACTTCCCTGTCTTTAATCTCTAGACCCAGATTTATAGGGCTCCTGTTATTAGGTCTGGTGCATACCAGATTATCCCTTCATTGTAAACCTTATGGATTTGGAACCTTAATTACATCTGCAAACTCTCGTTTTGTCATATAATATGAAATAGTCACGATACTCATCATTTTCATAGATTTCACCCACATACCCATACTCAAAGGGAAGAGATTATACAGAGTGTGCTTTCTTTGGGGACATCTTAAAATTCCACCTACCACAATTATGTCATGTAAAGTTCTGATTGACAGCATAACTTTTATTCTCCACAGACAAATTACAGGGTTTCAGAAGGAAATGTAAAGACTTGCCCTATTTTTTGTTATTTATTTCAGGAGCTCTATTAATGCACATGTTGGTTTGGTTAATAATTACAGTAATCTGCATGTGAAGATTCCAATTATATCTTCCCTGTTTCAAATTAATCAATTAGTGTTTACTACTTTGAATATATTATTCCCAACAGTTTGGGTGTTTTGTTGTTTGTTGTAGAAGAAATAATTTTTATTTATTTATTTATTTTTATTTTTTTGCAGTTTCTGACCGAGGCTGGGTTTGAACTCACCACCTTTGCTATATGGCTCTGGCGCCCTATTCCTTTGAGCCACAGGTGCTGCCTGGAAATAAATTTTTTAAGGGTTTCTTTTCCAAAGTTTTATCTAATATTAACAATGCTTATAGATGTATCAATATGCAATGAAAATTTGAACTTAATAATTATCTACATTTGTGTTATTTTTACATAATCTGACAGGCTTTGAATTCTTGTACCGATTTACTTTAAAAGTATGCCATTTAAGTTTGTCTGTGCCGCCTTATTCTGAAACATTATTGAAAATTTGATGAAATTTTGCTATTGTGTGATACTTTTTGGCTTTAGCTGTTATAAATATCTTACAGCTAGTTTCTTGACTACCATCTGAAAATTTTGTCACTGATATTGTAGAATAATTCTGCTTTTGTATTTTATGCTAATACAGCTCAAATGAGCTAAAGTCTGTGTGTGAGAGAGAGAGAGAGAGAGAGAGAGAGAAAGAGAGAGAGGGAGAGAGAGAGATGCTTTGTGGACAGGTGCTGGGTTTCCCCTTGTTATATTTGCCTATTTGGTAATGTTTGCATATAAATAAGACAGTTAAGAAAGACAAGAAGTGCTAGAGAATATATATTAAAATTTATATAACCCTCATTCATATTGCCAAATTAATGATGTAGGCAATATTGTTTTTTAATTCCTGCTTCTTATAAATCTGATGACTTTATTGCCCTAATTAAAAAGTTGTAAACTGGGGCGGCACCTGTCGCTCAATGGGTAGGACACCGGCCCCGCATACTAAGGGTGGCAGGTTCGAACCTGGACCCAGCCAGCTAACACAGCAATGACAATTGCAACCAAAAAATAGCTGGGCTTTGTGGCGGGTGTCTGTAGTCCCAGATACTCAGGAGGCTAACGCAAGAGAATCACTTAAGCCCAAGTGTTGGAGGTTGCTGTGAGCTGTGATGTGACAGCGCTCTATCAAGGGGGACAAAGTGAGACTCTGTCTCAAAGGAAAAAAAAAAATTTGTAAACTGGTCTTAGCTGGGTCCTCTAGCCAAATAGTCAGAGCACCAGCCCTGCACACCAAGGGTGGTAAGAACCTCACCTGGGCCTGCAAAAAAAAAAAAAAAAAAAAAAAAAAAAAAGTTGTATATTGGTCTTTATTAATATAAAGTTTGGATATATTTCCAGTTTTAAGATAATTTTGATGAGATTCATCCTGAATTTTATTTTGCTGTTTGAGCATGTTTTAAGAAAATAGAGAGTGCTAATTTTTATCATTAAATAATTAAAATGATTACAAATTTTAAAATATAGGTATCATTTAATTTGTCAGTAATCCAGAAATAAGTTTCAAAGGATGAGGGAGAAGTGAGTGTGACTAAAACAGGGATGATAGCACAAGTGATATCCCTGCGGTAATGAACTATTTCTGTATCTTGAAGGCAGTTGTGATTTTACAGACCTACACGTATGAAATAGTGACACTGAACTATACACACAGTTATTCACGTATCAGTTCCCTGGCTCTGCTATTCTAGAACCATATTAGCAGGAGATGTAATGTGTGGAGTAAAAAGAGTGAATAGCCAAAGAGGAGGCCAATAGAGGATATTTTGTAAATATTTTGTAAAATTTTAAAGTGAATGTTTTGTAAACAAATGTACATTTAGCTACAAATTATACAAAAGCAATTCATGTAACCAAAGAATGTATACTCCTATACTATCCTGAAATTTAAAAAAATTAATAACATGTCATAAATCAGTATTTTCAAACTGAGAAGAGAATTTTATAGTAGTAAGTATTTCCTTGAATGTATTATGGAAAGGAAATAAATGAAAGGAACATAAGAAGCACATGAAATGGATTCTCTAAAAGTTCTATAATAATATCTGTATTCAAACAAACATATTAGTTTAAGAATTCTCATCAAAGTTTAATGCCATTAATGTTTCAAAGATTTTTAATTTTTATTCTGATTTTATAGTTTTTTTGTTTAAGACTTCTATGCAAAGCAATTAAAATAGTAAAAAAAAAATAGGCTGGGCTCATTGGCTCAGGTCTCTAATCCCAGCACGTGGGCTGAAGTAGGAGGATCACTTGAGGCTAGGAGTTGGAGAATAGCCTGAGGATAGTGATACCTATTCTCTTTAAAATTTAAAAATTAACCAGGCATGATAGCACATGGCTATAGTCAGGAGGCTGAGGCAGGAGGATTACTTGCAACCAAAAGTTTGAACTTGGCATGAGCTTTGATGACGCCACTGCACTGTAGCCCAGGCAACAGAGAGAGACCCTGTCTCAAAAACTAAAATAAAATAGGAAACTAATTTTTAAGTACAATTTCAAGAAGAACATGCGACTATAGTAACATTAGTTTTCTTGCAGAAGCAGATAATCCTGAAACAAAGCTAACCTATGGACTAAGAAATATAAATATTGTCATAATAAACTAGTTTTCAAAATTGTATTAGCCTAGCCATTTAATGGAATATGTTCCACATTTTAAGATGAATCAGTATAATGTTTCAACCACAAAACATAAACTTTAATTAAAATCATGCTTACGGGTTAAGAAGTTTATGGTCAGTATGTAAGAAAATTGGATTTCTGGGGATTAAGGACAACAAATTGCTCGAAATAGGTAAAAGATTTTCAGGTGATATAGGAAATAATAAAATATATACTTCTGATATTAAAAAATAAATTTGGGCATATTAAAAGTCTCATTATATGAGAAGATTCTCAGAGGATATCCCTTCTCAAGGAGCAGAATGCAAGTGTTCAGTGCTTGGAATAATTTGTCTTCCCATTTGAAAAAGAAAAGAAAAAAGAAGGCAGAGGACACGTGATGTTCTTTTTCATCTCCAGAAAAATTCTGGCATGTCTCTCTTTTTATGAAATAAATGATTACATCAAACAGTAGACCTTCTATTTCATTCTTGCTAGAAAGTAGAGGCCTAATTTGGACAACACTCACCATCAAGAATTATAAGATCAACAAAATGAAATACCATTTGCACTTACCAATATTTTATTTATTAGTTACTCTTATATTGTTTACTTTGTTTATTATCTAGTCTAGCTTCAGCCCCCATTCTGCCTAGCCCCTCTAGTCTTCACACACACACACACACACACACACACACACACAATGAACATGCTAAGTAGATGCCCAAGGCACTAGCTTTTTTGTTTAGATAAATATAATAAATATAGGAAGAATTATTGTTATTAAACTTTGAGGCAAAGTAAGTGAACACAAAGGAGGTTAGATGACTTTTCCAAGCTCTCGAACAGCTGGGGACTGTGAATCTGAAATTAAATATAAGATTAGTTGACTATAACCCAGCCTCATAAATATATTAACAAATTAGAACATAACTATAAAGTAATTGTCCTCAGAGAACTGAGACAATTTATTGCATTCACAGAAATTTCTCTAAAATTATATTTCCACAACACAAAATAACTGATGGAAGTTATATAAACATATACATATAAACATAATCACATAAGTGGAATACTCAATAGGACTGTTGCAAAATATTTCAGAAAATAGAACAAAGGAGAAAAGAAGACAATTAAATGGCCAGTCCAATAGTCATGCATATTAGCAAACCAAAGCTGCAGCTTATCTTCACCCCTCCCCATTATTCTCTGCATTTGACCTTCTTGATATTAGTGAAGGGAGTGCCATGAAAACTTATCCTCCTGCATAGGATGGTCACTGCTGAGCTTATCAACAAGTAGGGATGCCACCACACCTGGGAAAGAGCTGACAAAACTGGACATGTTTCCTAAGGGTTCATAGTAATCATCTTGGAAATGGAAGGACAAACATTGCTCAAAATTAATGGCATTCAAATATAGGCTAATTTATAATCTCAGGAGCATTTTAGATGCAATTGACATACAAAATTCAGTAGGAATAAATTTTATGATTTACACCACATTTTTTAAATTCAGTTTTAAATTTACCCCCCCCAGTCAAGTACTTTTACAAACTTTATTATCTACTGCAGCATTGAGCAAGTTTCCCTATTTTTCAGTCTGTCTACTCAGAAATAATTTCCACTGAACATCACAGAACATACTATCTCTTCTTCTATGACAATTACTCTTTTAACTGTTTTTAAAATTTTCTTTGTTCTGCTACTCTTGCCTTTCAACCATCATCGTTTCCCTTAAATTTGGCTTTACACGTGTAATGTTTCACAGTCATTTTATTTTATCGTTTATTCCAAAATGAGTCAAATTCAAAATAAACTCAGTGCTCATTTCTGTATCTTTCAATGATGATTGTTGAGTAAACCTTTCTTCTGGTTTCTACTATAGCTGAAATGTTACTGAATAATTAAACTTTTCTCCTTATTGGAAAATGAGCTGAAGTGCATCTTCCTTAGGAAGAGTTCTCTCAAGAGAATGACCAAAGGACAATATAATTATTGACCTTTTTAAAATTCACTCTAAAGTTTTTTTTTTTTTTTTTTTTTTTTTTTTTCTCAATTTGAATGTATTTATTTTTTTATTGTGGAGAAGGGGCAGGGAAAGAAGGTGGGGGAAGAGGTGAGTGACAGGGTCGGGCCAGTGGCATGGTACCACATTGGCTGTATCTAGGTAGAGGCAGTTTCAGGCCGGGCCTTGCTG
>CAUYPK010095484.1:0-71780 GCA_963574355.1 Loris lydekkerianus | reverse complement strand
GCCTCCTGCTCCTCCCGCTCCTCCTCCTCCTCCTCCTCCTCCACCTCCTCCTCCTCCTCCTCCTCCTCCTCCTCCTTCATCTCACGATGTCACCTTTGGTAGAGAGCTGTGGCATCACAGCTCACAGCAACCTCAAACTCTTGGGCTCAAGCAATCTTCTTGCCTCAGTCTCCCAAGTAGCTGGAACTACAGGTGCCCGTCACAACCCTTGGATACTCTTTTATTGCAGTTGTCATTGTTTAGCAGGCCTGGGCCACCCTTGGTGCATGTGGCTGGCGCCATAACCACTGTGCTATAGATGCCAAGCCCATGATTTTGCTTTCTGATTGCATGAGCCTGGGCAAGGAAACTCCCCTCTCTGAGACTCAGTTTCCTCATCTGCAAAATGGAGATGATAACAGTACATGCCCCACTGGTCCTGGTGAGGATTAGATGATAAGTAAACACAACACATTCACTGGTATTCAGTGCACTAGCAGGGCCTGGCGCCCCGAGACTCTCAGCATTGCTGTTACTAGGATTGTTTTATTAGCTAAGAAGGAGCTGGAGGACATGTGTGTGCCTGGAGGCCAGGGGCTGCCCCCACCCTGCCTCAGTTCCTGCCCCCATCTCCCGGCCTGCAATTGCCCTCACTGCCTTCAGCACCAAGCAAGTGACAGGCTGGGCCAGTGGCGTCCTGGCAGGCCTGTCCTGGCAGCTGCTCCTAAGAGGCGAGGCCCTGTGAGCAGCAGAGAATTAATTAGGCTGCGTTCCTCTTCCAGGGCTCCCGGCAGGCCCGCACACAGCCCCCTTCTGAGCTGCTGAGGGCCCTTGGCTAGGATCCCGGGCAGGCCAAGGTGAGGCCCACATTTTACTCTCCCCAAGAGGGGCTAGGAGGGCCCTACTGGAGTGGGAGGCCCTGGCTGAGGAGGGGCCAACGATAAGCTCCCATCCTGGCTCTCCCTTGCTGAGCAACCTTCACTGGCTCCCCATCACTCAAGTTCAAATTCTTGACATTGGGTGCTACTCTCAGGTTGGCCCTGCTGATCAGGCTGCTGCCTCTCCCTGGACTCTTTTACACTTTGGCCAGATATGCCTTGCACCACGCTGTGACACCCTTCCATGCACTGTCCCTTGCTGTGACACCCTTCCTTGCACTGTCCCCCTGCTCCAATGCCCTCCCTTACACTGTCCCCCCGCTCTAATGCCCTGCCTTGCACCGTCCCCCGCTCCGATGCCCTGCCTTGTACCATCCCCCGCTCCGATGCCCTTCCTTGCACCGTCCCCCTGCTCCGAAGCCCTGCCTTGCACCGCCCCCCCATGCGCTTTCCCTCAACTCATGCAAATCCCACCCATCATTCAACACTCCCTGCTCCCAGCTAGAAGTCCAGCTCATAATGTATGTCACCTCCTGTGTCTTCACTTTGCTCTTGTCTGTCTTTCTTGCCAGCCTGCAAGGCCCTTGAGGCCAGCAAGTATGGTTCCCAGAGACATGGGGGTGCGGGGGGTGGAAGGCATTTCAGGTATGGTCACATGTCTCCTGGGAGACATTTCCTGAGGCTATGGTGGGGTGTGACTATGATGTAGGTCTCCCCTGTCTAAAGCACCTCCCATGCAGGCTGCCCAGGATACTCCAGGCTCAAGAGTGCACCTCATTCCTGCCTGCCCTCTCCGGCCTTTCCCAGGTCACTTCTTCATTTAATCCTTGAAAGAGGCTGGGAATAGCACCCTTCCTAAGAAGAAGGAAACCTTCCCCCATGTTGTCCCCTTTGCCTGGAACCCTCTTCTCCACCCTACTCCTTCACTTGAATGACTCCCTGAATGTCACCCCTTCCAGAAAGCTACCCTGGGCTCCCCTAACAGGGGGTCTATCACAGGGTAGATGTATCCTATTAAAGAAGTAAGACAGAACAGACGTTAACAGTCTGGGGTTTAAATCCCAGCTAAGCCACCCACTTGCTAATGTGACTTTGAGCAAGTTATTTAACCTCTCTGTCTCAGTTACCTCTTGTATTAAATGGGAATAAAAATGATAGAACTTATGTGAAGTTGCTGTAGTAAACCAAGGATTTAATATATAGAAAGTGCTTAATAAATATTAGCTATCATTTTTATCTTAATATTTAACAGTGTTTTCTTGAATGGTTTGCCTCTTGGCCTTCGAGGGCAGAGGCTGTGTCTGTTTTGCTCACAAGAGTCTCTCCAGAGGTGATTATTCATAACTGTTGAATGAATGTATGGCCATGTTCCAATGATTTATCACCCTGATAAGCAAATGACTTTTTTGAAATGAAAACCCAGCTCTCTGGACTCTCTATTTTCTATACTGGGCAAGGGGAGAATTCCCAGGGGCTCTTTCCTGAGAGGGGTAGGGAGAGACAACAGCAGCCTGTCAAGCATCCTCACTGTGGCAGGAGCAGGTCGCACAGCTGCAAACACAGAACCCAGCTGCTCTCTGCCTCAGCAGCCTTCTGTTTGGGTAACCCGGATAAATCTGGGTCATCCTGTGCCCCCTTCTGGCCTATCTCTGCCTAGTGTTCCAATCAAAAGGAACACATATTTGGTTCAAAAAGCTTTGAAAAACACCTGCCCTATATTTACTGAAAAGGAGAGATTTTTGTCCTACAAAACCCAAGCTTCCTGAAATTTAGGCATGCTTCTTCCTGGGGTTCTATTTGGTCTGACAGCTGCTCCTCACCAATTTTCTCTGCTCCTTCCCAAACTCTAGCCCACCTTCTCCCACCCTGCTGGGGTCCCAGCTACCTAGAGTATAATCTAGAAGCAGGTATAGATTTGGGGCACACATGACCCCATAGTCCTGCAAATTTTTCCCATAGGAAGAGATATGGCTGGATAAGGGCTTGAGCAGGACCCCCTAAAGTTCAGGCCCCTGTTTCCTAGGAAGAAGGATCTAAGGGACTAAGAGGCTGCAACATCAACATGGCCTGTCCCTGCCTCCTTGGGCCCCCTCTCTGCCTTAATTATCTCCATTGCTTGATTATGTGGGTCACTGATCTCTGACCCCTGCCCAAGGGCCACTAAGAATGTCTGCTTCCCACACACTCTCTGCCAGGATTCCCTCATACCTCCACTGTAGCTACAGTTCTGGGGCTGCCCCCCTTTGTGGCCTGGCTGGCCATCAGCTGTTGCTTTGTTTTCCAAGGGACAGGGCCATTTTGAATGGGATATTGTGATGCCAGGGAGTGAGGATCCCCTGGCATCAGGCTCAGCTGGGTTTGGGGAGGTGTGCTCCTGCCAAGGGCTGGAGTGGGCAGTAAGGAGCTGCGCCAATCTCATCACACCAGCCCTCACCACCCAGGAGGCATTGACGACCCCCCAGTGCTGGTGCAGACTTTGCTTCCCTATCACCTATCTTGTCATTCTTCCTCAGACCTGACTTATTCCCAGGGCCTGGCTCTGCGCAGGTGCCCTGCTGCTCACGGAACTTTCATAGCTCCCCAAGGCCCACAGAAGAAGTCCAGGCTCCCAACTTAGGCTTCCAAAGCTCTCTGGCTTCACCTCCTGCTCTTTCTCCCCTTGCTTTGTTCCATCACCTGGGTTCCTCCAGAGGACCCTCCTTTGTCACTTCCATACCTTCACCCTACCTGGATTTCCTTCTATTTTCTTTCTGTTTATTCGAGTCCTTTGAGTCTTTTCTGTTTATTTCATGTCATCTTTTGAGGCCACAGGAGCAGCACCTTTATCCAGAGTCTCTCTTTAACTTTCCTCCTCCATCCCTGACAGCCCCCATCTCCCTCCCTCTCCTCTGGACCTCTCATTGGTCTCTCCCACTCACCATACGATCACAGCTGGCAGCTGACAGATAGCCTCTGTCCCCTTCCAGTCCCTGGGCTGAGCCTGGTATCGTAAAAGGTGCTTACACCAGCCCTGTGAGGTAGGGACTACCGTTTCCCATTTTCTAGATGAAAAACTGAAGCGTAGAAAGAGAAAGATTTGTTCAAGGTGGCATAAGGTGGTGAACCATGAATTCGATCAACAAATATTTATTTTGCAGATACAAACTACAGACTCTGAAACTCATGTGCCTGGGTTCCAATTCTGATGCCACTATTTACCAGCTGTGTGAACTAGGAAAGTCACTTGCCTTCTCTGTGTGTCAATTTCCTAATCTGTTAAATGGGGAACAATGAAAGTATTATGTCATAGGGTTGTTGTGAGGATAAAGTGAGTTCATCTGGATAAAGTGGGTGTCTGTAGTAGAGCTCAATACATGTCACCATGTCATTCTTCCATGAGGGGCTCAGAGTTGGCTTTGTGGACAGGGCAAGATTAGAGCAGTGCATAAATCATTATTGCTCAGTCTGTAAGTATTTCCTGAGAGCTGGCTCAGGCCACAACTTGCCATCCCAGGGTAGACTAGCTGTGGAGAAAAGGCACACTCACTTGCTGGGGAATTTGGTGAAGAAGAGGCATTAGGTCCAGGCAGCTGATAGCAGGATTGGCCCTGGCTGCAGACTGTCCCTGGGACTCAGGTGGGTTGCTTCTGTGGCAGTATTAGTGAACCCAGCTAGAGAAGTGTTCACTTCACTTAGTAGGGACCTAACAAGGCCCAAGGTGAGGGGCAAGATCAGGGCCAGGCTATGGCCTCACCACAGTACCCAGCATTGACCACCAGGGCACACATAGCCTTAGAATCCACCTTGCCTCATCCCTCACTGTATAGCTCTGGTAGTCAGCCACGAGTCTGACAGGGCAGCAGGGCCAGAGGTGTTGCTGCATGCTTGTAGTCTTGGCTTCTTCCAAACGTGTTCTCAGGAGAGATCTGGTCATTAGTTTCAGGCCCAGTGGGAACATAGGTCCTGGATTCCAATATCACAGCTGCAGATGGCAGTCTGGGCACATGACAGGCAAAAGCCCAGAGAAGGCAGGTTAGCCGCCAAAGACACCAGTAAGGGTGGGAGTGCAACCCAGGGCTCCTACCACTCACCCTGGGGCCTTTCTCCCCTTCCTCTGTCCCCCTAGCTTCCAAACAGCTCCTTCCTGAGAGGAGCCTCCCATTACCCTCCCTCTCAGCCAGGACAAAATACCAGAGTACCATTTCAGTGTTTATTACAAATACAGGTAAATAATTGAGGGTCTAAAAAAATACATTAAAATAAATAATTGGGATTCTCAGAGCTCTTGGAGAAAATAAGTTATATACAGACAGAGAAGCAAAGTAGGCCCTTCTCACCAGAAGTGTCCCAAGGGTAGGAAGGTACAAGGACACTGGTGGGAGGGGTGGGTTGGAATGGGCAGATAGGGCTGGCCAGGATGTCAGTTCTTGGGGGACCCATCTAGGGTCTGGCTTAGGCATGAGTGTCCACTGCTGCATTGTCGCCCCTGATTTGTAGTCCAGGATGCAGCCTCCAGATTTAATGTGCTCCCACATTTTAAAGAGCTCTGGCTCTTTTCAGCAGGGTGGGCCAGCAGCCAGTGCTGGGAAGCCCTCTGCAGTCTGGAGGGCTTTCCTGGGCAGTGTGAGGCTACAGAAGATCCCTCACCAGGATGAGGAGGGCAGAGCTTGTGCCAAGCCCAGCGAGTGGGTCGAGCTGGCTAGAACCAAGACCCTGGCCCACGAGGCAGGCAGAGGGGGCTCCCATGAGCCCTGGGGGCTCTTCTCTTGTCACCCCACTGGCTTCCTTCCCAATGTTCCTCTAGCTCACAGTGCTATCTCTTCCTCCACCTGGAGTGTGTGGGCCTAGGCTTCCTTGTTGCCTTCTGCTGTTGCTCGGCAAAGTGGATGTTGGCTGCAGAAATGTCCCTGGGAATCAAGAAAGGTCAGTTTAGCATCTCAGGAGACAGGAACTATTGAAGAGCTCCATTCGAGAAGAAGAGGCAAGGGGAACAGGAGCTCTTGCCCAGATCCGGGGCTCAGAGGGGACCATGGCCTGAAAACAAGGCCTGCACATCTAGAATAAGCCAGAGCAGGCCTTGAAGTTTCTCTGCTGATAGGGGTTTTAACAAAGCTGATGTTCAACATCACACACTGCTGGGATGACTGGATGGCCAAGAACAGCCTCATGTTATCGCTGGTGATCTATCTGTCCTTGCACTTCCATGCCTGGGTCCTGCCTTTCTGTCTAGGTTGTGTACCTTCCCTCTGTCACCCAAACTCCACCTACTATAGTGTTCATTCTTCAAGGTCCAGCTCAAGGCAGTCCAGCCCAGATAGATATGAGTCCCTGCTGCCCTTTGAACTTGGCTGAGACCCTGGCTAGGACCCTGGTGGCATCCAGGCTGCCACTTTCTGACTCAGAGAGTTCTAGCCTAGGAACTAGGAGGCTGGCTTCAGGTCCCAGCTGTGAGAACCTGGGCAGGGATCTCAGCCTCTCCGAGTCCCTTTCTTGGCCTGTAAAATAAATACAGGCCCGGAGTGATATGAGAATGAGTACAAAGTTGGCAGAAAGCTTTATATACTGTGAAGAGAGTTGTGCATTTGCAAAGTCTTATCCTGATTTTTTTTCCTCCTCAGACAGCTCCCAAGTGGATGCTGGATCCTGCCCATCCCACTATCCTGCCTTTTCTATTTTTCTATTTCCTTCCAATGATGGGAACCCCTGAAGAACAGAGTCCCAGCTCTGGCCAGCCAGAGGAGCCCTTGGTGACAGAAATAGGGACCCGGCTGACACCAATGGAGCTCCCAAGGGCACCAGGCCCCTCAGAACCTACTTCATATGTGCCAGCTCACCTAACCTTGCAACAACTTTGAGGATTGATAGCACTATTTTTCTGTTTTAAAAGCAGGAAACTGGAGCCCAGAGAGTTTTGGTGACAGGCTCCCAGTTTTGGTGGAGGCAGGATTGGGTTCAGATCAGGCGGTGTCTGCTCCAGAGGCCCCTTCAGCCACTCTGCTGCCGGCCTGAATGCGAGTTTCTGTTCTGTTTGCAAATCAGTATGTTTGAATAAACATCATGTGTACCTCCTGGGTGCCAATTCTTGAGCTGAGCCACATTGAGCCTATAGGGAGGAGGAGATCCCGTCTAGGCAGCTAGGAGGGACAGCAGGCTGGGCAATTGGCCCTCCATATCCCAGCACCTGGGAGGTGCTCCATTTACACACAGCATAAATGAACAACCGTGTTCCTTCCCAGTTGTGAGCCCTCAAACCCTCTAAAAAGTCTACTTCCAGGTTGGCTGGTAAAAAGTACGTACTGGTAAAAAGCATAGAGTCTGAAGTCAGCCAGATGTGCTGTGTGACTGTGGGCAAATGGCTTTACCTCTCTGAGCCTCAGTCCTGCCTCCCATGGAGAATAAGAGGAACGTGCAAGGCATACAGGAGGTGCTCAATCTGTGCAAGTGCCCCTCACCTTAGCCTCTGGAGGAGCTCTCCTGCAGTGACCCATGTCTTCCCAGTCTGGAACATGTCTGTAGGGGACTTGCTGCTTGGGACTTCCCCAGCTTCAACCCTGAATGAACAGCATTAGGGCCCAAGTGAGGGGCTGTCCAAGGCCCTGAAGCCACCTGGCTGCAGGCCCCGCCCAGCCTCCGCCTCACCCCCACCTGCCCTAGGAGCAGATCCATTTCCATCCCCATGCACCTGGCATCCTTCCTTTCCTAGGTAGGGTGGAGACTGAGGAAAACTGAGCTACCTGGAATGTGTTCTTAGCTCAGAAATAGTCAGCTGGGTGGCCAGCCTTTCCCAGAATTCAGCCACCTGCAGCTACAGGGGAAACTGAGGTAGGGGCCGAGACACAGCTTAAACCCCAAGGCAGGGGTTTCTCAGAAACCATTATGGGAACTGGAGCTTGGGATTTTGAAGCAGTTCCTGCTTTCCTGAATACTCTGTGAGGAGGAGGGAAGGAACAAAATCTCCCACCCATTTTACAGATGAGAAAACTGAGGTCCAAGGAAGTTTGGAGATTGGGCAAAAACACTCCCAGTAACTCTGTGACAACTTTGGGATGGTTCCCAGATACTTCCCAGTTGCAGACATTATTTCTCTTCCTTGAAAATTTCAGTCTCTCAAGCCTCAAATCAGAATCCAAAACCCAGTGGAACTTGACCAGACAGACCAAGGCTGAAGGCCCAGCCCTCATTCTGACTTGCTGAGTGGCCTGATAAGACAAGTCCTGTCCCTTCTCTGGGCCTGTACTGCCTCAGCTATCACCTGGAGAGCTTCCCATCTGCCTAGGATTAAGGGCATAAGTGCTCTCAGAAGCCCCCCAAGCTGAGCAGGGGAAGTGATTTGGGGGTGACCAGTTCCTTGAGTGGACCCTAGGACTCTGCTCACCCCCAAATAGCCACTCTGCTCTTCTGCTGGTCTCTCAGACTCTTCCTCCCAGGGGCAGGTCCAGCATAGCAACTACCCCTTGCCCCTGCAGGCTGGGTGCCCACCTACCTGGGTGTTTGGTGGCAGAAGGTGGTACAGGTGGGGTCCCTGGTGCTGGAGCACTCACAGCGCCTTGGCAGGGAGCGGCGCCGGCGTCTTGGCGGGTTTCCCAGGCCATAAGGAGCTGTCTGTCTGTGGGCAGGCAGCCAGCAAGGTAGTGATGTGTGTGGGGAGGGGGGCGGGGGGGGAGAGAAGGTTAGATAAACCACAACCATTGGCAAGTGGGGACTGTACATACTACACACTGGGACAGCCACCCATGTCACCACAAGGATGGCAATGAAAAGTGACCAGCCCATGACTTTAAAAAGTCCCACTAATAAAGTCACAGTCTCCTCCACAAGTGCCAGGTAGCCCTGGACAAGACCCTGCCCCTCTCTGGGCCCAGTTCAGGTCAGGGAGAGCTCCCAGCATGGGGAGAAAGAGGGTGGCACTTGTGGTCCCAGCCGAAGTCAAGAACTGGGAGTCTTCCCAGACAGGACCTCAAGCTGATGGAGCCCAGGCTGGTCCCTGTTCTCAAAGAAGGTTTTCAGCTAGTTTCAAAGGGAGGGAAGATGCTCCATCTCACAGAATTAAACACACAGGCTCACAGCTAAGCTACCCCCACCTGGTCACCAGTTGCCTAGAGGGAACAACAAATGTGCTTTAGAACATTGACTTAAAAATATCTGTGTGTGTGTGTTCAGGTGGTATTGATTTCAGACCCAGAGGCTGATCAAGGCAGGCCAAGGGAAGGGCAGGGGCCCTGTGGCTGGTTGGACCAGCACCTTCAGGTGACAGAGCTAATTTTAGACTGTGTGGTTGGAGTTGTAATGACTACAGGTAGACCTAGCATGCAGGGACTGGCAGGGTTCCCGCCCTGAGCGAATGTTTGGATGCGGATTAGCTCCACACACGCTTACGTGCTGGGTTTCTCTTGCCTTTTGCAATTTGGGGAAGGAAAAAAAAAAAAAAAAACAAACCCTACAAACACAGAAACTTCAGCTTAAGGTATGCAGTGGCCTGGAGGCAGCACAGCTGCAGGATGCACAGACAAGGAACAGGAGCAGGTTTCTCACCTGTCATTTGGGGAGAACAGCAGTACCTGCCTCATGGGGAGTCTAAGGGGCTCAGGAGAGGATCATGCACGTGTCACGCTTGGCATAGGGCCTGGCAGAGCCAAGACATGCTGTCATTAACTGTATTATTCTTAGAAGACCATGCAGAGGCAGCATAGCAGAGTGGGTGTGAGCTCTGGCATCCACGAATCGAGCAGGGAGCCTACCATTCACTTCTTCCTGTGTAGTCACTTAACCCCTCTGAGCCTCAGTACTCTGATCTGGAAAATGGAGCCAATACTTTCTCAATAGGCTGTTGAAGAATTCTCAAGAGACAACCCTCCATATTGCTCAGGTGATCCCCACATAAGATTTGAAACAATAACTGGTAACTATAGATAAAGCTGAGAGCTGGACCATGCCAGAGATTCCCCAGAAGGCAATACTCCCCTACCCTAGCACGCCACCCCAGCAGCCGCCACCTGGATTCCCACAGATGCTCACCCGGGAGTGTTCACCCAGATGATGTCCAGGTGGCAGAAATAGACGCACTCTTTGTCCAGCCAGGAGCTGCAGGAGCAACGGCGAGGCCGCAGGTGGGAGCCACCACCATGGGGTGAGGGCTCCTGTTGCTCCAGGGTGGCAGCAGCCTGGCTCTGCCCTGCATGCACAGGAAGGAGAGAGAGGCGGAGGGGTGGGTTGGTGCACAGCCCAGGATGGGGAACCCGCCAGCCCCTCCTCTTGCACCATGGAAGAAGTTGCCTCTCTCTGGCTGCTTAGGAGCTGCAGGCCAGCCCAGGGAAGCCCCAGCAGCCCTGTGGGAAGGGCCAGTGGCTGTCCTGTGCTTGGGTACCTCTGCTCTTGCAAAGCCCCTGCTGCCTGCCACTGCCACTGCCGGGCTCCCGCCCCTGTATGTCCCCAGCTGGCTTGGAGGCAGCTCAGCTCTAGAAGGAGACACCCACGGCCAGACCCAGGGGCTGCAGCAGCAGGTGAGGCCAGGGTGGCTCACCTTTGTGCAGGGCCATGAGCAGGGCTACAGCGACTGAGCACCAGGCGGTGGGCACAGAGATCATAGTGGCGGTTCAGCGTGCAAGCTGGACTGGAGCAGCAAGTGCCTGTTGCCAGTGTCTCCCTGCTAAGCTGAGCAGGGAGCTCATTGCCTCGGTGCCCTGGCTGCCTCTTTTAACACCAGGCAGGGCCCCGCCCCTGCTGGTCCAGCCCTGCCCCACCACCAGTGGGATTGAAGCCAGGGACACCGCCTCCTCTCCTGGTGCCTGGCTCACCCCAGCCTCCACAGGGAGGGGGCCAGAGGAAAGGGGGAGGACCTGCTCCTCCTCCCAGCCTGGAGCACCTCTGGGAGTCCTGAGGCTCCTCTGTCATTCCCACGGGCCCCCTGCAGTCCTGCTTGACTTCCTTAAGTTGCTTCCAAAGTGCCCCAGCCCTCTCTCCACTCTGGCAGCCCATAGGTCTTGCCCAGAGTAGATAGTTTGGAGGGGGAGGTCCCATGAGCAAAAACCACCCCCTTTTTAGAGGAGACCCTGCTATCAGTCCTGCCTGACCACTGCCAGCCTGGCTGAGGACACCCCTCTGTTGTGTGGGAAGCAGAAGGCCCACTCAAGGCTGTGTGGCCTTGAGCAAGTCAGAGTCCTTTCTGGACCTGCTTCCCTTGGTGAAGGACACAACTCATGCCTGACCTCTGACCAGCCAGAACTGTCTCATCTCCACCTACCCCAGGAAATGCCCCTCCTACACAACCCAGGGCTCAGGGCTGGAATTCTGGTCCTTTTCAGAAGCTGTTCGGTTATGCAGTCACAGCCAAGGACAGTCCTCTTGGGCGTCAGTTTCCTTATTTGTAAAATAAGGCCAAAAGGGGGCAGGCACTTAACATTATTGGCTTATAGTCCCCCTTGAGACTAAGAGGCAGGCTTCAGAGCACTTTCTGGAAAGATGTTCCTGTGGGCACACACACAAAGTGGCCCTTGAGTGGTGTTCTGTCATGGGCATGACAAGATGTCTCAACTTTCCTCAGTGGCTACTGTCTACAAAAAAGGCAAGGCGGTGGGGGCTTCCTGGGGTTGGCATTGTTTCCTGGCCCCTCTGCTGGCCCAGAAGCCTTACTGGAGAGGAGAGCAGGGATGTTCTGGACAGTGCTGATTAACACAGGGAAACTGCAGGCACCCTTTCCTCCTGGCCGGGTTGGGCTCAGAGTCTACTTCCTGCCAAAGTCTGCTCAGAGATGTGGTCTCCAGGCATGGCAGGAAAGGCCCTCTTATTTCCCGGAATTCCCAGGGTCTATGCCTCTTGTACTTGCCTGACTCATGACATTGGACTTATCTCCTCCGCAACCTCAAGGTCCAAAACTCCAGAGAGGCAAGCCCTGGAGCCTGCCCCGCATGTAGCAGGGGCCCCATGGGTGCTTTCTGAGGGAGAGGGAGTGAAGTTATACACCCCTGCCCTTGAACTATGGAACTCAGGCTGCCCAAGGTTTAGTTCCTATATTCAGCAACTCATTTGTCATTGGACATTTATGAAGGGAAAGATAGGTGATCACAAGAAACAGGCAATTTTGCTTCTTTCTGAGGCATGTCCAGAATAAGCATGTATGTGTGAGATCCTGGAAACCAATGGAGGAAAATCTGGTCAGCATCGTTCTCCTTTCCTGAGGCTGGGCTGGCTGTGGTGGAGGCAGGCACAAACATTTCCTGAGCACCTACTATGTGCTCGGAAGAACTTCCGACTCCTCTTCCCCTCGCCCCCAGGAGGCAGTAGTTACCACTGGTAAGACAGCTCTATGATGCCCAAGAGAAGGTACACAGAGGAGCAGAGCCTAGCTAGGCCCACACAGCTGGCAGGTGGCGGTGCTGGAGGTAGAACCCCAAGCTTTGTCTTTCAAGCAGACCACAGGGCGACTCGCTGTGCAATGCTCACTGCCCTCCCACATTGTGCCTCTCTAAGAATTTGTAAGAGTATTTCTGGAATGAGGTGAGCAATACCCCCAGTCATTTCGATTTGTCTCCGAGAGACTATAAACACAGAATTAAGCGGGGTCAGGGGTGGGGTGAATAGAGAACTCAAACCACTGGACCATGAAGAGAAGAAAGAAGGAAAAGCAGGTCTGCAGGGAGAAGGAGGGGGTCAGGCTGGGGAGGAAAGCAAACAGGGAGGCAGATAAAGACAGGTAGAGAGCGCGAGGGAGAACAAGGAAACAGTGCAAGTGAGAAAGAAAGGACCGGATTTGGGAGAGTAAAAGAGAAAGAGGGAAGGGAGAGAGGGAAGGTTCTAACGTGTCTAATCTTTACACAAATGCAAAATGCCTGCTTAGGACAATAGGGAACCAGAGGCTCCGAGTCTGGGAAACATAATAGAAGAATTATATGGCCAGAGACAGGATCCCTCCCTAGTCTGAAAGAGGAATGATGATGACGGCAGGGCAGGGGCTGCCCTCCTGGGCCTGCAGGGTCAATGCAGGGAGCTGGGCCCAGCTCTGGTTTCCCCCCTTCCCTGGGCAAGCAGGGCTTCTGTGAAATGGAGAGGCCTGGCCCAGGAACCTGAGCAAGCCCAGGTCTTAGGGGATGAAACCTTTCCGGGAACAGCGCTACCCCACTGACCAGTTGGTTTCCAGGTAGAGAAAATTAAGCTGAGTTAAAAATAGCCAGTCCCAGAACCCCTGGGTCTCTTAGCCTGGGCCCTGATAGTCACCTGTGCCCCTCCTAGCTGGTCTGGCGGTACACCCCTGCCCCCCATAACCATCCTTTCTAGGTGGCCCTACTGCTCTGGCCTTGCCACCTGCCTGGAGTTGTAGGGACGGGGGGATCCTTGGAAGCCCATCTTGTCAGAATTGGAGGGAACTGTTTTGTGCACAAAATGATTTGTTCTCCTTATGCTTAAAACCAGCCTAGTCCAAGAAGGAGAGACGCGTGTGGAGAGGAGGCTTGTAAAAGAGCAAGTGAGTGTGTTTCTGGGGAAGACACTGGACTAGAAGCTGCCCTGCAGAAATCCTCCAGTCTCTACTCCCATTTGGCAGATGAAAGAACTGAGGTCCAAGAGAAAGAGCAACTCACTAAAGTCAGTGATAGGGCTATGCGTGTTCTCCTGGCTCCTATCCAGCCCTGCCCTTTCCTGTACACCTGCAAAGCTCTGCTAGGGGTCTCAGCTGAGCCCAGGATCCTGGGTCCCCTTGTGATTGGCTTTCAGGAAGGACCCCACTGGCAGGAAGGCTGGACTACTGGAATGCTGTGGGACTGTCTCCCTGTGCACTTTCTATAGCCTCAGCACTAGGAGTAAACATGGTCCCCTGAAGTAGCTGTCCAGTGGCTATGATCACTATGCTGGATGGAAGATGCATGGGAGCGAGGAGTTAGTGTCCTGGTGATGTTGCCTGATGGGCAGGGATGGGCTGGAGCAGGGGCCTGGCATTGCAGTCCAGGCCTTGGACCAGGAGGATTTGTCCCAGCTCTGCTTGGTGGCCTTGGCCTAGTCCCATCCCTTCTCTGGCCTCAGGTGTCCTACCTTTCTACTGACTGTGGGAGAGACACTCTCCACGCCTCCTGCCTGTAGCAATCAGAGTTTGCTGACCTGAGTGTAGAACTCCCCAACAGAGGCACAGCACACCCGGTGGCTATTTCTCTTTTCCCCAGTTGGGGCTGTCCACTCTTTCACCTCTGGAACACTTGTCATTTCCCCATGTGGCCTGGCCCCACCAGGTTTCAGGAAGTTCTGTTTGCAGCCCCAATGGAAGGGACATTGTGTCTTGATTGCCAGCACATAGTGTGCAAGTGGCCTAGCAGAGCAAGTAGCTCGGATGAGGGGCTGGCTGGTGGGGGAGGGCAGAGGAATGTTGGGGAGCTTGCAGGGGCTGGTGGGCGGAGAGGGCTTGGCCCCAGAGCCTGCCTGCGCTGGGGCTTAGAGACTTGGGATGTTTAGACATTCCCATCACCGCTTGTCCCAAAGGCTGTGGGTGGGGGCTACCTCGACTAGGGCCTGGGGCTACTTAGCCTCAGGGCCTCTTTCTGGTGGGTGGTCTGGGCCTCCTGCCATCAGCCACAGCTCACCCTGAGCCAGCAGGGCCTGCCATTGCCCACGGCATTGTCCCCACACTGGGTCTCCGCAAGGACACCCTCAGCCTGCAGGACCAGCTCCCCTGGTTTCCATGGCTCCCCTCGGAGGACACCCCCGTGTTGGTCCTCCTCCTCCCTCCACAATCAGCTCCTTTGGAAAGATTTAAATCTCCCACATAAACTTCACTCTTAAAAGAATAATTCATGTGCCCTGTTTGTTATTAATCTAAGGGTAATGAGAACAGGGTCAGAGAGGCCTATGGAACTGCTGGAATTTCAGCCCAGAGCAGACATTGTTCAGCCAAGACAACCTCATCAGGAGGCCGTGTGAATCCCGCTAGACTTTTTGAAATAAGAAAACTGACTCAGGGACTCAGAATCTAGGATGGAAATCTCTGGACTCCAAGTAGCTTCATTAATTGTCACAACATACCATGAGATAGGTGCTGTAATTGGTCCCTACTTTATAAATGAGGAAACAGAGCCTCAGAGAGGGTGACTGGCCCAATGTCAGATAGAGCCACAGTTAGAAAGCAGACCTGTGGGACTCCAGTGACCCAGCCCCAAGCCCTGTGGCCTCCAATGTGCTTTCCCAACTCTCCTGCCCTTGGGGAGCCCTTCCACAGCAACTCTTCTCCTAGGGGCACCTCCTTGCTCTCACAGGCAGAGAGCCCTAGGCATCCTTTGAAAGTGGGGAGCCCAGGAGCAGAGGCCTCTTACCCATGTCCAAGGGGAGCCTTATTACCACAGCAGAAACATAGCACACAGCCCATGCATTAGTAGGCATGGACAGTCCATTCTTGTTTCACTAGATCCCCAAAATGGACCTGGGAGGCAAGCTAGGTTCCTGATTCCTTACTGACAGAGGAAGTCCCAGAGGAAGTAAGTTACTCAGTGTCACACAATGAATGCAAGGCAGGGCTAGGACTTTTCCCTTATACTCATCTGCTATGGGACCAACAGCCTATACCACATCTGTCCAACCATCCTCCCATCTATCCACTTACTCACCCATCCGTACTTTCTACCCATTGGTCCAACTTCCATTGTATCCATCCATCCATCTATCCATGCTCCATTTACTCATTTTCCCACCTATCTTTCCTTACCTCTATTCTTCCTTCTACCAATCCATCCCTCATTCTAGTGATTTTCAACTGGTGTGCTGTGAGAGTATCTTAGCGGGGCCGTGAAAATTTTTAGATCATTCATTAAATTATTTTCAAAAGAATCTCAAAGCACAGTAAGTATATTCTTTCCTTTGCTCTTTTTTTTTATGAACATAATTTAAGTGTGCCACAGAAATTTAGGGGGTGCCATGAGATGAAAAACACTGATCTAACATTTATCCATCCTTCCACCCAAACATCAACTCAACCAGACTTACATGCATCCATGCCATTTGAATGGCATGTTACACTTGTCCTGAACATTGTTGGTTATTTCCTCAGGAGATGGTGAGCTCAATGAGAGTCTTCTCCAGAATCCCAACTTCTGGCTGAGCACATGGTCTGTGACAAAAACTGGGGAGAAATGGAACGCACCAGATAAAGTCTGTATTTTTGCCTAGACTTACCTCCTAATTGGGGGTGGGGTGGGGGGTGGGGAGGGTTGTCTAGGCCCCTTTTTCTGCCTGGCACCATCTTTAAATTGCTTTAATAATGAAGACTTGAGATAATCTTTCTGAATACAATGAAACAGATGGCAAGGCCCTTGGCTTATGCTCAGATGAGGAAACTGAGGGTCTAGGGAGGAGAAGTAGCTGGTCAGAGGTCCCTAGCCAGGCTTGGGTCCTAGAAATGCAGGATGGCAATATACTTTCCTCTCTGAGGCCAAGGCCCCTGTACTTAGAGAGGCTGGAACCCCAACTTTATCCTCCATCCCACTACCACCACCAGCCAAGACATGCAGCTGGGATTTTGTTCAGAGTCACACCCATGCTATTGCCTAGAACTCGTGTTTTTCAAAGCGCACCCAGGGCCCCATCAGGAGGCCGCCTTTCCCCTCTGGGAAGGGGTGAGCCACCAGGAGGCTGGGCCATGCAGGAGTATAGTACATCATTCTAGAATTAAATGTTAGCTAAAAATAAGTGCCTGCTGCCTATCATCAGGATAACTTAGTGCCCAGCAGGCAGGCAAAGCTGGGATTTCTGCTAGAATTTCAGGCCAACATTCTGGGGCAGAGGTGTGCCTGGAATATCTCCTTGCCTGAAGACCTTGGCCGTCCCACCCAGCTACTGGGAATCCTGACCTGGGAATCCACCCAAGAGGGGCAAAGCTGGGTTCTGGCAGGCAGAAGGTGGTCAGAAGCTAAAGCCACTACCTGGGGCAGGCTCTGGGTATGGGGGTGAGTCAGGGGCCAGCTCATCCTGGAACCTCTGAGATTTGGTTGATCTAGGTGCCAGCAAGATCTGGCCAAGCCAGAGGATGTGGATAAGTATTTGGGGGAGGGTTAGATCTTGTATCTATCCAAGATAGGATATCTCCACTGTCTGCACAACCCCCTAGGGGCCTCCCACCTTGAATTACAAGGCAGAGTTAGGACTTTTCTATCTAAGATACAAGATCTAACCCTCCCCCAAATACTTATCCAGCACATTCCCTGCAGTTCTTTACGGAGAAGTGCCAGGCCAGAGGTAATGAAGGCAAGGGTTGGCCAGTCTGGGGTCTGGTTCTGTTGCTCACTAGCATGTGACCAAGGACACACCATGTTTTAACCTTCCTTAGTGTCAGAGGCCACATTTATCAAAGGCCTCTACGAAGGAAAAAATCCTACTTCACAACTTCTAGTAGTCTCCGTAGTACAACCAACATAAAATTTGGCCTGTTGCCTAGCACAGGAAGGCCACTAGCCAGCTCTGTCCTCTCTTACTGACTTTGGCTTCCAGAGTGTATATAGGCCTTGTGGATTGGTAAGGAGTAGTGTGTGCCTGTGTGTGTGTGTGCGTGTGCGTGTGCGTGTATGTGTAGGGTGTTATGAAAATCGTGCCATCTTCATGCCATGGGCCAGATCTCCACAAGTGGCTACTCTACTGCTCTGGGTCACTTGGCCCTCTCATGCAAGCAGCCACCTGGCTTGCTTCACTCACCTAGTTTTGCTTTGGCACATCAAACAATGAATGCCACACTAGACAAGAATTGTGCTGAGATTTAGGAGGCTTCTGGGAAGAGCTGCCTTCCTATAAAAATCAGGCTTCAGATGCACGTCTATGGTGAGGACCTAGCCAGGCTTCAGGGTAAAGTGTCTCCCCAAGCCCCGATGCTCACCCTGGCATCGGGCTCAGGATCTGACCCTGAGCTCTCTTTTCTGCCTCATTGCACTAAAGCTGGTCTGGGTGTCCAAAGTTTTAGCCCCCAAACCACAGGGCCAACCAGCCCCTGGATCCAGGGTGGGTTTTCTTGCCCCATGCCTTTATACAAGCTGGGGCTCTTTCGCCCTCTTTCCATCTTTCCATTTCTACTTGATTCACGGTGCCCATCACAAATGTTACCTACCCAGGAAGCATCCCCAGCTCTATCCAAGATACAAGATCTAACCCTCCCCCAAATACTTATCCACATCCTCTGGCTTGGCCATATCTTGCCTCTCCTGTAGATAGGCCAGTGGCTGAGGGTTCTAATTCTGGGGTCAAGCTGAGTTAGGTTTGGATACAAGGCCAACCTCCCTTCTCACACGCCCTTTCCTTTTTCTTTGAGTCCCATTTTCCTCATGGATCAACTATCATCATGGTTACATAGCCCTGGTGAGAATCAAGAAGAAAGACCTCATTAGTGGCAGCCATTACTATCACTAATCACATCTAATTGCATTCTTATTCTCACTTAATCCTTATCACAATACCCCTTTGAGTGAGGGACCTCAGACTCTGAGAGGTCAGGTACTTGATCTGCAATGGTGGGGGCTCGAACCCAGGTATGTGTCTGACCTCAAGGTCAGCACTGTCCAATGCTCCCCTCCCTTTCTCTCTGGTGTGACCAGCTTCAACACTTCTCCCCTGTTCCAGATCACATACTCAATAAATATGTGCTGAATTAGAAATGGGGAGGTCAGGGAAGTTTGCCTTATGGGGTCCACTCTTCCCCAACTGCTCCCAGCCTTGGGGAGATTTCCTCTGGAGCATAAGGGGACAAGATAAAGTCTTCAAGGGCCGATTGCAGCACAGTGCATTTCCTGTAGCATGTGGGTCGTTAGGAAAGTTTTGAGATATACAAAAGTCAAGAAATGTAAGATCCACATGGGCAGAAATAAATGAAAGGACACCGATAAGCCCAGCAAGTTGAAACTTGCCTAGGGGAATCACCCAGCAGGAAGACACCATTGTTAGTCCTGTTTTACAGATGAGGAGCCTGAGGTTTAGGAAGGGGAAGTGGCTTGCTCGAGGTCACACAGTCATTTGATTCTAGGTGCACCTGCTTCCTACATTCTTGACCACTATCCCCGCACATATGATCCCATATGAAATTTTCATAAGATGCAGCTTATCATCACCCTTCACTTTCAGATGGATGAATTGAAGTGTTTTGTCCAAAGTCACCCACCTAGCAAGGGAAGATTAGAGATTTGAACCCAGGTCAGTCTGAGTTCTTGGCCTCAATCTTAGAGCCAAAGAGTCTCCCAAAGCAGGTTCGGGGGACTGACCTTAAGGCCTGAGTAGAAAAAGTCCTCCCGGCTCCCGGCAGTGCCTGTAGCTCAGTCGGTAGGGCACTGGCCACATAGACTCAGGCTGGTGGGCTCGACCCAGCCTGGGCCAGCTAAACAACAATGACAACTGCAACAAAAAAATAGCTGGGCGTTGTGGCGGGCATCTGTACTCCCAGCTGCTTGGGAGGCAGAGGCAAGAGAATCACCCAAGAGTTTGAGGTTGCTGTGAGTTGTGACACCACAGCACTCTACTGAGGGCGAGATAGTGAGACTCTATCTCCAAAAAAAAAAGAGAGAGAGAAAGTTCCTCCATCTCTCAGCCTGGCTCCTGGGCCTTTCGCAGAGGAAATTTGGGAGCTAGGGAGAAGGGTAGGCTTTGTACAGTGTGCTGGGTGGTGATGTCAGCAGTGACTCAAGGTGGGAGGCCCCTAGGGGGTATGCAGGCAGTGGGGACAGCACAAGCCAGACCAATGCTGGGGTCTTCCAGGAAGGGGTTGGTGTAAGGCAGGGCTGAGTCACAGCAGTGAGATCAGACAGGGAGCTGGGATGGCCTGATGACCTCACACTTTCATCTGGGCCTGGCAAGGAGCCATGGGCCCAGACAGGCCTGGTGGCCACTACCTGACAGGAGAGGTGCACCCCCTCCTCAGCTGCCTATAGACAGGGGGTGTCTGTCAGGCCAGATGGCCTTGTTTCAGGCTCCCTGGACCCCCAACTCTCCAGATTGGGGAGGCAATTGGTACAGGAGACAGAGCAGGGCTAAGGGGACAGAATCTCACTGTACCCCTTGTGATGGGGACCTGGGGCAAGCATGGCCAGCTCTCTGAGCTTTGATCCCTCCTCAGTCTTATGGATTCCTATGTTGGTCTCATAAGCTGACAAGTCTTATCCGAGCCCAGGCACACAGCTGGTGCTAGGAGGAGGTGGGTGGAGGAGGGGACAGCCATTACCAGCTGGAAGCCACTAGGAAATGGAGGCTGTGGCAGATTGGCTTTGCCTGCCTTGTTCTGGTTACTTCCTGTGTGGCCCTAGGTGAGAGTCTTCTGATCTCTGGATTCAATTTCCCAATGTATCAAAGAAAATTAATAACCCAAGAACCTCAGGAAGAGATGGAGGATGATGTCACAGGGTTCCTGTAATTTCTATCCCCACCCTGGGTCACATATTGGGAAGGAAGAGAGTAGGACCCATTCCTGTGTGGTTCAGATGCACCTTCACCATGTCTGCCCCCATCCAGCACTCCTCAAGGCTGGTGCAGAGAGGGTGAGGGTTGCCAAGGTCACACAGAAGCCAGCTGAGTAGATCTACCATCCCATCCCGAAGGGGGCCTTTAGGTCTTTATCTCCCAAGATAAGAGGCCTTGAATGTGCCTGGAAAGGCCCTGTGGCTTCAGATTTGGATGAAACCTGGGGGTGGTGAGGGGAAAGCCAGAACCAGCCACTTCTCCTGGTATCTCCTCAGCTTGAGTAAGCCAGGGGCTGTGGCTGCTTCTGAGCTCATCGCTTGCCTGCCTGCCCACCTGACACCCAGCCTTGGAACCCAGGCCTCAGGCACAAGGGAAGTCTGTAATAATGACCTAGTGAGAATGACAGCTGTGTGGGAAGCTGTGCCCACATGCTAACACTGTCCCTGCCTTCCTTCATTGGATCCTCCAAACAGCCCTGGGAGGGTTGCCTAAGGTCACACAGCCAGGAAGAGAAGGGAAGGGTCTTCAGGCTGCAAGGTTCTCTGTCACTGTGCATCAAACATGCTAAGCCCACTCTGTGGCCCAGCCCCTTTGTGGGTCTGGAGCTTTGGATCTCTGGCCTAGCTGGGATTTGGAGAAAGGGATCCCAAAGGTACCAGTACTTACTTGGATGGGCAGGGCAAGTGGATGGCCTGCAGTTGAAGGATCTGAACCTGAGGAATAGTGTGTATTCTGTGCCTGGCTCTTTGTTGGCTAAAAGGAAGGGACAGATACAGAGCTGCAGGACCCCAGAGGAAGCAGTGATACCTCTGCCTGGAGGCTTAAGAAGGTTTTATTTTTATCTATAATAAAAAAAATAATAATAATAATAAAAAAGAGGACCATCTTAGTGGAAAAAAAAAAAAAAAAGGGTTTTCCAATAGGAGAGACTTTGAGTGAGATCCTGAAGACAGACAAGGCACTCCTGGCAGAAGAATGGTACAGGTAAAAGCCCTCAGGCCTCAGAGAGCTCGGAATGCCCCGTGTGCTGGTTTGAACAGGTTGGGAGAAAGGACCTGGAGGCCACACCACAGGCTCTTAAAACCAAGCCTAGAAGCTGAACGTTTCCTGAGTCAGAAGGAAAGGTACAGGTGGAGCCTTGCATCTGTGTCTCGGAGGCCCAGACCAGGCAGTCCCAAACCAGTCCTGGCTGGGGGGCAAGGGAGGGGGTTCCTTCCATGGCCATCCTGGACTCTTAGGTAGGGAACCGGTGGCCTTTTGACTGAATCAAAATTTTACATAAAGAAGCTTTTTATAAAGGAATTTGTTTTGTAAGTCTGGATTTGGTCAAGGGCCTGCACTTGGGGATCTGGAAGGCCACATGAGGCCTTGAGGCTGCAGGTGCCACACCCCTTGGCATCTGAGTACAAGACCATCTTCTGGCCACGTCATTCCTGCAATCTCAGGACAAGAGTGTCTCTGATGAACACAGCACCCCCAGCTCCAAAAAGCTGCACATTCTCTGAAACCAGGCTGTACGGGAGAGGAGCCAGGCTGGCAGAAGGGCCCTCCTGCTGCCTCATTTTCCAGCTGTGACAAATGCAAATCCCTCAGGCATAGTCCCCCAGCTGCCCTTAGAAGGCCCATTCCAGTATGGCTGGCCATGCTTGGCCTCTCCCTATATTTTGGTCCTGCCCTGGATAACAAGGGGGCGCTGGGGACCAAGGTTTGTTGACAGGAATCTCCTTTTCCCTTTTCCAGGGAGTAATACTTGGATTCTAACTTGCAATTTCCCCAAGAGCCCCTCGAGGGCGCCCTTCTGCACGTACCCACTTTATGGGTAGGAGAAGGCATAGGAGGGAAGTTAGGGCCAAGTGCATCACTCCGCTCCACGGACTGGCCTCAACCACCACGGGTGGCGACGGGTATGATGAAGGGCACTTCAAACAAGTTGGTGTCGTTGTCTCAGTTTCCCCACCTGTAAAATGGTGATGATGATTGTACTTTTCTCATAGGGTAGGGGTGAGAATTTGGTAAGATGACTCATACAAAGTGCTTATAACTGTGCCGGGCACAGCCCCACTTGGCAGATGGAGAAACTGAGGCTGAAACAGGAGCCGAGCGCTTCAGCCCCCCCCCCCGCCGGACCCTCCCCGCTCCTTTTGGGGCCGCACTCCCCCCGCCCCCCACCTCACAACCCCTCTCTCTCATGCCTGTTTTGGGAAATCCTCCGGCCAGGGCTGAACGCAAAGCGGCGCGGCGAGTGCAGTGCAGCGAGCAAGCGGCGACTCGGGCTGAAGCGCTAGGCCAGCCCTCATCTCCCGACCAATTTTGGGCAAAGCCGCAGCGGCGCGCTACGTGCTGGCGGTGAGTCAGCGCTTAGGAATGCTCAGGACGCTTTGTTCCCGGCTCCGCGGATCGACGAACGTGCTGGGACCGGGGCGCGGCAGGGCCTGACATCACCGCAGGCATCGCGGCCACGTGCGCCCCTAGTGCAGGGCAGCCCTGCCGCGGCTCCGCCTCTGAGCTCCGAGACTCCAGGAGTCCCGGGAAGCCCGGCCCCCTCCCAGGCCTCAGAGCACCTGGCTCTGAGAGGTCCTGGCAGCCCAAGCTCCTGCGTCGGTCACAGATAAACGACCACTGCGGTGAGGGGACAGGCTGCCCGGGAGGAGCAAGACCCTGAGGCTAACCTGGGGATTTTGGTGTGGCCCGTTGCCCCCTCTGTGCACCACGGCTGGAATGGGAGAAGGACACAGGGCATAAGTCCTCCTCCATGCCCTGCCTCCAGCTGGCTGTATGATTCCCTCAAGTCACTCTCCCTCTCTGGGCCTGGGCCTGGGCCAATCCAGCTGGCAAATGGGGTATCACTGGCTGTCTGGCTCCTCCCCAGAGTCCTGTGCTGGGTAATGAGGTCTCAAGCCTAGAAATTCTTTGGAAAGGAGTGTAGAGGTCTTAAAAAGTCTTTGCAAACTACAGGTGGCCACATGGGGTGCCCTTTTACACTCCAGGCTACGTCTGGAACTTTCTAAATGCAATCACTTCTAATGGGCAGAGCCGCTCTGCGTGGTGGTCAGAGAAATTGAGGCTCATAGGTGTGAAGTCATCTGCTCCCAGCTACACGAGTACTGGCTGAGCTGGTATGGACCCAGGGCAGTTTGGCTGGGCACCCCCTTCTGCTCAATGGGCATAGACCTCCTCCTGGGCTGGCACTCTGTTGATGTGGGCAGCTCCCGATGATGGCATCTTGAAGCTTCACTTGGGGGTGTTCCGAGAAGGAGCAGAAGATGCTGGAGTCAGAATCCTCCCTGCCCTGTGTGGCCTTGGGCACGTCACTTGCCTTTTGGTCCTCCCCTGACTGCTCTGTCTTCACACGGGGAATTCCATTTTAGCTTTCCCACTCTGGAGTGGAGCTGCAGGAACTAAATGGCCAAATCTGTGTATAAGACCTGCAGGGGGCAGGCAGGGTGACCAGCCAGGCTGCAGTGAGGTTCCTCTGGGTGGGAATTTTTATGCATGTTCTCTGCCTTCTCTTTCCCTCATCTACAAAATCCCTAACACCAGGGCATAGTGTCCCACAGCCCCACCCAGCAAACAGGGCATTTTGTAGGAGGTCACCTTTGTCAGCCTGGCTTCAGGGACTCTGCAATTGAGCAGGTCCTCATCCAGGTCTTTGGCAGTCCACCTTGACTCAGTATTCTGGAATTCTTTGGTCCCTCGTAGGCCATCTGTTCTGTATGGAAGAGATGGGGATGACCTCCCTTTACCCCAGGGCTGATCTTGCGGTGTCCTTGTTCCTACTTTAGTGCCTGTCCTCTCTTGGTACCCTAACATGATGCCACCCAACTTTAGCTGCTCCCCAGTGATAGGCACTGGTGGAAGAGGCCAAAGCCCCTCAGTTGGCTCTTCCTGAGCTCTCCCTGTGTGCGTCTTACCTGAAGGTAGGAGGGCTTGGGCAGGTGGATGCTGCAGGGGTCCAAGGAGGCCTCTCTCCTGCCTGGGGCCAAAGGTCTCTGCATTTGGGACAGTGCCTTTCATTCTGCCAGCAGTGGAACTTGCAAAGCTCTCTATCAGGGTGTGAAATGTGCACAGAGGCAGAGAGCACACAGCTTGGTGGCTGAATGCTGAGCTCTGGAGTCAGCTAACTGTGGAACTCCGCAGCACCCCAGATTCTGTGCCCATAAGTAGGGAGCCTGTGCCCTTTTGTGAGCATCCAGGGAGTGAGTGGATACAAATGTCCAAGCACACAGTGGCTGCTGGGTCAGCACAAGCCCTCTCACCTGCCCCAAAAGCCTGCACCCAGAGTTATAGTGACTTCCACATCGTCTTTGTCATCTCCCTTGACTGGAGTCAATGACAGCACTCCTCCTAACTGCAGAGCTCTGTGGTCTTAGGTTCTGCTGGCTCTGCAGTGGGGAAGACAAAGCAGTGTGGTCCCTCACAGCTCCAGCCGGGCCACTGCAGCCCAGAGAAAGGCAGAGCCCTGACAAACTCACACCTGCGCTCTGCCTCCTGTGAAGGCTAATGGTTTCTAAGCCCCTTTGACCTCCAAGTCCCAGAGGCTATGAGGACACGGGGTGACAGCACAGACTAGAGCGAGTGTCTGCACATGCCTCCCTCCCCTGCACAGCACAATTCCTGGCACTCAAGGGCCCTGCCTTGGCCTGGCATGCCTGCTTGGGTTCCTGCCCATGTGGTTTCCTCTTGGCTTCTCCCTCACGTCCTCTGGCAGAGCATCCCCAGCTGTCTGCATTTCTCTGCCATGAAGAGGGCCACCTTGGGGCTGGGCCTGGCTAGGATAGCCCCTGAGGGTGGAAGCTTGCATGCTGGCACACCTCCCGTGCTCGTGCATGGCCATGCCTCTGTGTCTGTGTGTGCATGGATGTGTGTCTGTGTCCCGGCAGCTATGCACATGGGGTCACCCGTTTGGACACACACCTGAGTGCAGTGCAGGGGACTGTTGGTCCTTAGGGGACCTATAGGCCTTGTATGATGTTTGGGATATGCATGTTTCCCATATGTGAGGGCCCTTGCATATGTAACAATCATGTGCCCAATGTGGCCCCTCTTATATTAAGCGACTGGAGGAAGCAGAAGGAATTGAAAGAAGCGGGTCGGGATGAGATGAAATGTAGAGGGCCCACTTGCCCTGCTAAGCTGGACACTTCCCATGTGTTCCTCTACTTGACCCTTGTTCTAATTCCTACAGGAAGGAAGCTGAAAGAAATGTTCTCTCTATTTGATTTTTAGAGAGGGCCAAAGTCATGTAGCCTATAAGTAGTAAAGCCAGTGTTCAGATCCACATCTGCCTAGCCATCAATCAGGGCAGAGCGGCAGGGGCGCTGCTGAGCCATAGCTGAGCAGAGACCTGTGAGAGCCACGGTCAAGCAGTTCTCTTGAAGGTGTGATCTCCCAGTGCTCACCTGGGCCACTTGCACCCTGGACTCCACCTGCCTTGTCTGGATACTGATAGATGTGTATGGAGCTGTTGCTCTGTGCCAGGCACTGGAGGTATAAGTGCTTTGCAACTCCTCTAATTCTCTTCGATACCCCAGGCGGTCTGTGCTATTACTATTATTATTATACTACAAATAACACTTTTATTATATAATAACATGAAATAATTATAGTTAATATACTATTATCATTCTCATTTAAGAGATGAGGAAACAGGCACAGATAGCTTAGGTAACTTGCCTGAAGTCTCACAGCTGACACATGGCACAGTTGGGATTTCAGCCCATTGGCTCTAGGATCCTAGGGCACCCCTGTACACATGCCACTCTGGCTAGCATCTTCTTGTGCATGAGATCCCAGCCTCGCCCCTTTCTGCTAAGTGGTCTCCATCTCCGTTCCACTTGCAAGCTCAAGGAAACTGAGTCTACACAGGTGCCATGGCTGGGCCTGCAGAGGTAATCCCCATGTCTAGGCCAGCCCTGACTGCCTGCTCCTGACTTGCTCTGGGACTCGAGGCAAGTACCAGTTTTCTCTGGACTACAGATTCTACCCCATTCCCAGAGAGAGCAGGCAGGCAGGGCTGTCCTAAAATTTCCTGGTGGAGAATCCTGGGAGGAGGTGGGGCATTGCATGGGCCAGTGGGTGAAGGTGAGGCTGGGCCAGGCCTGAAGTTGAGGCTCGGGAGCCGGTTTTCCCAGGCTGTGCCTGAGTAATCCTGTGTCTATATTTATCTCCTCCTTTCTTGGGTGATCAAATAGAGCCCAATGCCAGCCAGGCCTGCTGCCTCACCCCTCCCCTGCCCCTGTGCCAGCACGTTTCTCTCACCTATTGGGTGGCCCTGGAGAGTACTGCAATCTTGGCCCCCAACTCAGCTTGGCCCATGTAGGACATATAAGAATGCTTGAACCCAGTGGCGTTCATGACAAATCTAATTGTCAGTGATGGCCAGGGAAGCTCCAAACTGGGTTGCTGCAATTGTGGTCATGGCCTGGAGAATGCTGGTGCATTAGAGACCTGGGAAAAACCCATTCAGAAACCAAGGGTCCTCTTAGACACCTTTCATTCCTGCACTCACGCTTTAGTCTAAACATCAGCTCCCTTTTCCTCCAGTATCTTAATTCACAGAGGAGGAGGTCTGCATGGTGCAGAGGTTTAGACTATAGGCTCTAGAGTCAGAGTGCTCTGGAGTTGAATCTTAGCACCCTGACCTGTTGACTTGGTTTCCCTGCTTGTCAAAAGGGGCCAATACTTCCTACCTCCTAGGGATCTGTGAGCATTGAGTCAGAGGCTCTGCTGAGTAGGGGCTGCCTGTCCCCACTTGCAGGTCCAACTGGCACATACTAAGGGATGCCCCTAATTCTGAGAGGTGCATGTAGCCTTAGACCCAGGATGAATTAAATGGGTTAAGGCTTGAACCCTGGGAAGATCCAAGAAGGGGTGGGGGCCAGATACTAACTTTGCTGGGATTTTTTCTAGAGCTGTAGAGAACTAAATATGTGGCCATTCATTCCAAAGAGATGATGGAAACAGGATAATCTAGTCAAGAGATGATGCAGCCTAGATGAGGTCTGGGTCTCATCATCCCAGACCCCAGCTGGGATCCCCTGGCTGGGATTTCCCCTGCCCTGACATTAGCCTCTGCTCTGATGGTGCCACTTCTCTGACCTTGGAGAGCCCTGGGCCTGGTGCACGTGCACCGCAGCCCTGACTGCTCCCAGGCTGGATTAGGCAGAGTCCGAGGACGTGCTGGACTGGCAGGCTCAGGGGTGGGGCGGGTGCCAGCGCTGGGCCTGCTCTCGGCTGGCTTGGGACTGGGCTGTGGCAAGGCCTTGTATGGCTCTGGCAGGGTAGCTCTCTAGTGGCACTCATTGGCTGGGCTGGCACTCCCTGCTGGGATTGCCCAGGACCCAAACCACGGTAACCAGAGATGCCGGGAGCCAGTGGATTAGCAGGCCTGTCAGCCTGCCCGCCTGCCTGCCAGCCTGCCAGCAGGGCTGCTCTTTTCCTTTCCTAAAAAGGCAGAGCAGGGCAGGAAAGATGGGCAGCTGAACTCAGGCCTGGGGTAGAGGTGGGATGGGTGGGGTAGTGCAGGTGGCTCTACCAAGGGTTTGGGAATCCTAGCCTTGGCCTTGGGCCAAGCTCTTCCTGGCTCTGTACATCAGTTTTCTCATCTGAAAAGGAGGTGGTTGGCAGTTGGGTCTCCCTAAAGTGGACAAGGCCTAGATGAAATTGGGGGATGTGTATGCTGGGGTCCCTGACCCCAACCAAGGGTCCAAGGGTGCTTGGTAGCAAAGATGCCTGTCTTTTCTTCCATAGGAAGCTAACCATTGCCCAAATGAAGAGACTTGGTTTTGAAACCTAGCCCTGCCACTCACCATTACAACCTTGAGGAAGCAGCCTCACCTCTGTGAACCCAGTCTTCCTGCGCCAGAAAAGATGACACAGTGAGAAGTGCCCTCTCCCAGGCTCTCCTGAGTCGCACCCACAGTGAGTCCTATGCAGGACAGTCCTCTCTGCATCCTCCCTGGGCCCCCTCTTCCACTTCTTTCCTCTCACGGCTGCCCTGGGCAGGCCCATCCTGCCTGTAGTGGCCTGGCCCCAGAAGTCTCTAGGTTCTGAGCCCAGAGCAGGGCTAGGCCTAGGGGTGAGGGCAGGATCTCTGAGGCATGCAGCCCAGAGCCCAGTCCAGTGCTGGGTCAGGACCCAGGCAAGCCTGGTTAAGACCTGGTAGCTACAGACAGTGGCCAATGCTCTCTGAGGTTCTGGGTTAGGTGCAAAGGGTTAGTGGCCCTGGCGTGACACTGGGCTCTACCTTTCACCTGTAAAGTGGGGGTGTGCACCCCATGCTGATCCGTGCTTAAAAGGGAAGCAGTCTGTGAACTCTAGAGAGCACCTGGTGACCAGTGATGTGTGAATGACTAGTCAGCCTTGAGCCGGGTGGTGGCCAGAGAGGGTAGGAGGCTGATCTTCCAAAGAATTCACAAGCACCTTTCGTTCTCTCAAGTTTTGGAATCCAAGCCCTAACATCTGCTGGTTAGCCCTGGCACCTGGGACATCAGGCACAGGAACCCAATGTGGCTACCAAATGGCACTGTGGACAAGCCAGGCAGCTGCTAGAGGGAAGACCCTTGGCTGGACTCTGGGTGGTAGCGGCTGATCAGGCTGACACAGGGCTCCCCTGAGGCCTGAATGTGGGGTGGGAAGAAGGGAGGAACTCAGGTTCCTGAAGGACTACATTGGCGCCAGAGTAAAGTCGTGGTTCTCATATTGCTACTAACTAGCTGTGCACCTTTGGCTGGTGAGGACCCTTTGGAGCTTCTGTTTTCCTCCTGGCTTGTGAACTACCCAGGGCCTGCCACATACTGTGCTATTCTTCTTCTGAAGATGCTGGGGGCTCTACTTCCCCACTGTGTCTTTTCCTCCTTCCACACAGAATGACTCCAATGCCATGTGTTGTACAGGTTCCCCAGGACCTCTGTGAGACCATTATAATTATTTTTTTCACTCATTCCCTGTAAAAATCCAGCACCTTTGAGACCAACACTGTCAGGCCTTGTCTCATTCCCCATCCCATCACTGACATCTGTTCTTCCGGTCCAATATGGTCAGTCCTGGCCTTGTGTGATCATCATGCTGGTTGTTTACAGTTATTCTCATTCTCTGCCATTAGGCATGACCGTGTTATTTGCTTTGGCCAGAGAAAGGTGAACTGAAGGGATGTTTTTTGTTTCTGGGTAGAAGCATTTATTTGTCAGGGGGAGGACCAGTTGGGTAGAAGCATTTAGTTGTCAGAGGTCCTTTCCTCTGTCACTGAGGCCGTGGGAGCACAGGGATGGGACATCTATCAGTCTAGGTCTCTGAGTGCCAAAGATGAGTGGCCTTCCCCTTCTGACTCACACTGAGCATGTAGTGGGGGAAAGAAAGAAATTTCAAGTGGATGCAGCCACTAAGCAGCTGGGTTGCTCATCTCTGCAGCACAACAGGTGGACCCTGACAGATCCCCCCTGGTTTACAGCCTTGGTCTCCACCCAAGCCCTTCAGTCAGCAGAGATGACCTCCCGTGCCACCTGCACAACCTCCTCAGCACCCTGGACACTCCATTATTATCCTCTTGGTCTCCAGTTGTATTTTCTTTTAATGTGACTCAGCCACCCATGCCCATGGTCGACACCAGCATGGTGTCTCACTTTGGAATAGTGAGTTAAGACAACTCACAACCTTCTTCTCTGTTTTCATCCAACCCTCCCTTGCCCCCTGACCACTGGCTTCTCTCTGTATTGGCCATGCCTGTGTGCCTATGAGCTCACCTCTTTACCTGCTAGTGTTATCACCTCCAGTACCCACTGTCCTTCTGTTCCATGGCCTGGAAAAACCTGCACTTGCGACTAATGTACTGGCTGGTCTTCCCATGCCTGCATGGCTCCTGGGCACTGCTGGAGAAGCCAGAGGGCTGAACAGACAGAGGGTAGCTGCCCACAGTGCTGTTACCCTGATGGACTTTCTTTTGCTCCCCTCAAAGGTCATGCACACCTTTTCAAGTGCCTGCGGCTTCCTCAGGTGACTTCAGTCTATTTCACAGAGAAAATGCATCCACAGGAGTGCCCCCAACTTCCTGTTACCAGGCAGACGTACTGATTTCATCTGCATCTCCTGCCCTTCTCTCAGGTCATAATGGGAGAGGGGTCTGCATTTCTCCTTGATCAAGCCAGGCTCTTTCCCACTGGCCCATCACATACTCGTCTTCCTTTTTCAGAACTGCACAGCGCTGGCTCTCCCTTACCTCTCCCCAGGCTCCTATAGGCCCCTAGATGGTGTCAGTATCTGCTGTCTCCATGTCTCCACCTTCACCTCACTCCTCAACCACCACCACCACCACCACCACCACCATCTGCCTCCACCATTTATTCAGCACCCAGTAGTGTCTATGAAGGGTCTACTATATGCCAGGAACTATACCAGGCCTGCACCCCCCCAAGGTCAGCAGCCATCCCTGTGTTGCTGAAATGACATTCCCTCTTAGTCTCCTAGCTCAGGACTTCCAGGCAGTGTTTTCCCAGGGAACCCCTCCTGATTGTCCACCAACGTTTCTGTCTGCTTTTCTTATGTCATCTAATTTCCTTCTCCTGGTTGCTCCAGGAAAGGCATCCCAATAAGCCATTTAAGCAGGGTCACCCCAAACTAAAGCCCTTGTTGTTTTCCACCACAGTAATTCTGACCACTGTGACTGAGTCATCAAAGATGACCTCTCCCGTTGGAGTGGGACTTTTCCAAGGCAGGTTGTGTCTGTTTTGTTCACTGTTGCATCTGACGACTGCCTCTCACTGGTGCCCAGCAAACCTATGTTGAATGCAAATGACAGGGACCCATACCCTTCCCACACTTGTAATGCCAGCATCCTGAGCAAAGGTTGCATAGCAACAGATTCTTCACCTGTTTTGGTGAAGACTTGACCTGCTCAAAGCTCTGTTAGCCACCCTGTATATACTATTTCTTTTTTCTTTTTTTTTTTTTTTTTTTTTGCAGTTTTTGGCCAGGGCTGGGTTTGAACCCACCACCTCTGGCATATGGGGCTGGCGCCCTACTCCTTTGAGACACAGGCGCTGCCCTCGTATGTACTATTTCATTCAATCCTTAAATATATAGGTTGCTGCCCTTCCCTCAGCAGATTAGGAATTGGGTACAGAGTTAGGTACCTTGCCCAAAGTTACACAGGCAGTAAGTGTACACAGGCTGTGCCTCCTCAACCAGCTCACTCACTACTCATTCTGTAGTGAGACGAATGGTGGCCCCCAAAAGTTAAGTCCATATCTTAATCCCTGGAGTCTGTTGAATGTGGTCTTATTGGAAAAAGGGTTTTTGCAAATGCAATTAAGTTAAGGATCTCAAGAAGAGATCATCCTGGATTAGGGTAGGTCCCAAATAAAATGACATGTCAAGGGAAGAGACACACAGAAAAGGTGCCCATGTGAAGGTCCAGAATTGCCTGTAGCCCCCGAAAGGTCAGAGAGAGGCATGAAAGATTCTCCCTTGAGCCTCCAGAAAGGACCAACTCTGCCAACACCTCTGTGTCGGAGTTCAGGCTTCCATAACTGTGAGGGAATAAATTTCTGTTTTAAGCCACCTAGTTTGTGGTAATTTGTTACAGTAGCTCTAGGCAAGTAATATGGACCCTACACCCCATGGCAATGTGGCTGGTGCTTCCTTGCCAGGCCTGGAAGTGAAGGGCCACAAGAGGGTTCTAGGCTGTGTGACTCCATCTTTAGGCTTCATTGCTCTGTAGTAAAGTTAACACTCGGGATGCCAAATGTCCTTCCAACTCAGATGCTATGCAACCTTCTAGAAAAACCATGAGCCAGGCAAGCAGGGCTGTGTTGGGATTTTCAAATTTATTCCAACGTGCTATTTTTTTTTTAAAAAATATCCTCAGGCTGAACATTCAGCCACAGCTGTAATAAAGGCAATTATTATACTTGTAAAAACTTCTCATTCACAGTACAGATGTAATTTACAACAAAGGTCACACACATCAATACTGAGCATTTTTTTCCTTTTGTACGGCAGACTCTGTGCTTTAGACCTGCAAGTATTTTTGTTTTAGTTTTTGTTTTTTTAATTTTGCACTGATATATACCATACCAACATTGCAAGATGCAAGTTTAGAAACTGGCATTTAAATAAAATTACAGGCAAAATTACCCCATCCCAGTGCAATCACTGTACATATATACAGTACAATTTTTGGAATGTATTGCCATTTAAGAACATAGAAACTTTCTACAGACAATTTCACATACAGAATACGTATACCTTTTAGGAAAAAGGTATAGACAAATATTTATCTTAGAGAAAGCGCTTATCTTACATTTGCCTGCATGTTTCTTTTCTTTTCTTTTAAACACTAGATTTAGTAAAGTGATCACAAGTGCCGAAGCAGTTTTCTAATGGAAAGCAGACTGGATTCACAACACAGAAGCAGAATTTAGTGGAACAGGCCTTCAGGAGCTTTCTCCCCCCACCCACCTCCGGTCAACACGGCAGATTGGTCCCCAAGTTCCCCTGCTCAGCTAGGACTTTTGTTTTAAGAAGGATTTGTCTGGAGAAAAGACCAGAGAGAAATTCAGCTCAGATATTTGTTTGTTCTTCTTCAGAACTGCTAGGGGTGTGGGGGGAATGGAGCAGAGGGTAGAGGAATCTGGAAGCTAGTTCTTTCAGACTTTTCCCAAAAGAGGGAGGTGGGGAGACTTCTGGGTCTGGGATTTGGGAGTTGTGGGGGTTAGATCTGCTGTTAGGTTCCTGGAGGTCCCAGGGGTTGAGGCCAATGTGTGAGCCATGGTTGGGACCCAGGCAGGGCAGGCTGCCTTTGGAGGGGAGTAGGGTTAATACCCAGAATGACCCTGAGAGTGCCAGGGTGAAGGGCATCCTGGAGGACAGGCCTAGGTGGCAGGTGGATTGGAATTCCAAGCAGAGGCCAGTTGGTTCCTCCCCCACTGCTATCACCCAAGGACCAGAGTCTGTACCAAGGAAAAGTCATCTCAACAGAGCATAGAACAGGTGACTGTGTTGACAAATCAGCCACTGCTTTCTCCATTCTTCTCTTAATAGGGACAATAGCATTATAGGCAAATTGGAACTGCAGAAGTGGTTGGCAGCAGGGCAGAAGGTCCAGGGGAGGATATGAGTGGAGTCAGCATCTTGAGGGGTCAGAAGAGGGTTAGATCTGTGCCCAGTGACATACACCCCAGGCTTGGGGCATGGATTCCATCCCTCTGGATGGGGCAGTAGCCCTTTGGCCAGATTCCCCCTGAGCAGTTAGAAGTAGGTCTCTAGTGACTGGTGGCCCTGGTTACTTCTCCTCTGCCAGAGCCTGATGGCTTCTGACTACAGATGACCACTGCCAATGACTAGGCTGCCCAGGAAGGAAAACTTTGGTGAGTGGGCTGAGTGCAGGGGGTAGTGCCCAGGTGAGCTTGGGTGCAAGATGGGTGAGGGATGGCTACCCCCTAAAGTTGGAGGCTGGTCCAGCACAGCCCCCAATTTGCTGCCTTGTAGGCCTGGGGCCGGAAGATCTTGCCCAGAAGGGTGTCCAACCTGGGCTGAAGCAATGCCCTTTATCCAGCTCCCAGGCCTCAGCCCTTGAAGTGTCCCATCTGTGGGCAGCCCCATGGGCAAGGGCCAGAAGGCAGGAAAGATAAGGGCAAGGAAAGCTCTGGCCTCTTGAGGCTGGGGCTCCTGCCCACTTCTTACCAGGCCAAAACAGCACCAGTATGGTCCAGGCTGGGCTTACTGGCTTCTCCCAGAGTGGACGAGAGTCCTGGATTCTGAGTCAAGCAGCCAGGCACTCCTGGCTGACCAGACTCCCCAGGACTGTGTTGCACAGTGGAGCCTCAGGGGTAAATAAGGTTGTCTGGCTATAGTTTGGACCTGTGGCTGGTGTGCCCACCTAGCCAGGGCCAAGCAAAGGAAAAGCTGTGAGCTGGTGGAAGAGGGAAGTATGGCCAGGCACAGGAAGCTTGCAGAAGGGTCTGGATTCTCCCACCTACTGCATCCTTTTAAACAACTTGGACAGCTCAGGAGCTCTTGGACAAGCACTTGGCTCTTCCAAAAACCTGGCTGAGGACTGTGGGCAGGCCAGCAAGGACCCTGCTCTGCACAAGGTGCCATCAGCACCCAGACTACATGAATTAGGCCCTGGTCCCTGCACTTTCTCCCCCTTGTAGAGAGTAAAGGAAATCATTTATAGAAGATTGGGGAAATACTACCTCTCCCAGGGTACAGTGAACACATTAGAGTTCAAGTGCCATATCTCAAACAGGGATTTAAATTTCTGGTCATATTATGTTTCTTACAAACTAGGTTTTTGCCTGAAGGAAGTGCAGGACAGCTTCAGGTAGAGATGGGTCTAAGGAAGAGGCACTAGCCAGTTCTGACTGCTTTGGAGAAAAATCCAAATGACTTAGGACAATTTAATCCTTTGGTTCAAGAGAATCAGAAGGCTGGAAAAAGAATTTAATGTCATCCTCTTTCCCTGTCTCTCTTTTTAGAAGAGGTTTAAGCCAACAAACAGGCCCTGGCAGGTCCTACCAGGCATGGTTTGGGGTATTTCTCTGGGATATTGGGGGAAGGGACAGTGTGAGGCAGGGATAGGGGAAACCAGTCCTGCTGCAATGGGGTCCAGAAATGGGTCCCTATGAACCTTTGGTGCCCAGCACTGGAAAAGCCCAGCCATGAAGGAAATAGGGTCCTTGGTACCCCAGGAATCAAGGTGCAACAAACCCACACCCCAGTCTCAGGAACAGTCCCTATGGTTTGGGTCCTGCTAAGTCAGCCTTGTGAATAGTTTTTAGAATAGAGATGGCCTGGGCCGTCTGCTCGGGAATAGGGAAACAGTAGGTCAGGGCTTCTTTCTCAGCCTTGGGGGCAGGGGTGGGGTAAAAACGGGAGGCACAAGACCAGGGTTGGGAGGGTGGGGTGGTTGTCCACCTGTCAAATGCCAGGGTGGGCCCACAAATCAGACTAGCAGGGTATCTGAGAGCCCTGGGGGAAGCTGCCAGCTCCTACCTTCAACCTGCTCCTGTAATTTTATGTTGAAATCCTAGGAAAAGTAATGTTTTCTTTCTTTTTCTTGCATCAAAAAAGAAAAAAAGGAAAAGATTTTTCTGAGGTCATCCTGGGTGGGTGTGTTTATGTCCTTCTGCTTTAGGACACTGCCTTTTTTGGTGGCAGAGAGGAGTAGCCACCTGTCGGGGCAGGATAAAGAGACAATAAATAGAAACCATAAACAACTGTACAGAGGAGTGCTTGCCTTTACATTTCATTACATATTTTTAAAAGTGTTTCCTCTCCCTCAGTGCATCCCCTTTCCGTCTGCCAGCTTTGGGGGTGAGGTGGCTGCTGACTGCAGGGTAAGGAGGCTCCACCTACAGTCTTTCCCCAGAAAGTACAAACTATTCACAGCCTCACATTCCTCGAGCTTGTTTTTTTTTTTTTTTTTAATGTATGTGTGTGATTTGTTTCTTTTCAAGCAACAAAAGGTATAGAGAAAGGCACAGATAACTGCATACGTGGGAAGATACGGCAGATGGGGGCTGGGCAGAAACTGCTTGGACAGAGGGGCAGATGGAAGTGGGTCCCATGAAAGCAGGGTGATTCGAGGAATTTGGCTGGAAATGTCTGTTGCTGAACACCAGAAGCCAGATGCTAAAGCGGTCAGAGAGAGGCTAAGTGCTTTGGGGGGCCCCTGTCCTCAGGCTGGTGTGGAGGTGCCCTGGGCTCCCGACTTTCTAAAGGCTGGGGGGAGCCCGGCCTGGTCCTAGGTTCCCCAGAGAGGTTCCTCCTCCGGGCTGAGAAGTGAGCAGAAGTCTCCACCAAGCAGCCCATGGAGCTGCTGCGGTCCAGTGGTGGGGTGGCAGAGGCCTCAGGGTTGACCAGTGTGTGCGGAGACTCCAAAGAGGGGCTCCAGGACTGTGCTGCCCGGCGGCCCTGGGGTGGCGGGGTGTAGGGGCTGTGTGTGGGCACTGGCTCTGTGGGTGCCTCGGCCTCATGGGGCTCCCAGTCGGGAGGTCTGCCCAGGCCTCCTCCTGTCCTCTCTCTCTCCTTGGGGTAGTCCCTGCCCTCCAGCTCCGAAGAGAGTGTGAACTTGGAGACCTTAGCCACAGGTGACACAGAGGCTGATGAGCTTTCAGTGGGACTCCAGCGGCCTCGCTCCTGGGCTTCCCGGGCCCCTGTCAGGTCGCTGCCACCCCCGCAGAAGCCACTGACCCAGGCGGCTGTGGGCCCTGGTAGCAGGGTGGAGTGGGCTCCTGGCCGGGCCTGCACCATCTGGATCCCACCGATGGGAATCAAGGGATATGGGGCACGGGCCAAACGCTGGGAGTGCAGAGGCAGGTGGCTGAAGACGTTCTCCTCTGTCCGGGCTGGGGTGTGGCCGTGGAAGTCATGGGGGGCAGAGAAGGGTTGGGAGGAGAGAGGATGAGCAGGGCCAGGTGAGCAGGAGGGACTTCGGGACTTGGCCTTCTGCTGGGATCAGAAAACAAGACAGACTAAGGTCAGGGTTACATACTGGGTATGTGGAGAACCCAGGCCCCTGGGCCTGTGGAGGTGGGGGTGGGGGTGACATGCCAGAGACCACAGTGTGAATCCTGAGTCTTAGCTGAGCTGGGCAAAGCAGAGTTCCTGAAGGTGTCCATAGCACCACCCTGAGCCAGATGCCCTCTCTGGCATAAGCCCTCTCTAGCCCAGAGGTGACCATGAGCATACATTCAGGCCTCATGATCTCTATGCCTCTGGCCAGGACATGAGCGGCCAGGACAAGGTGGGGACCTCTTGCCATCCATGCCCATGGCCCTCTATCTTGCTTCTGCTGCCTCTCCTGTCTTAAAATGATCTTGAACAAGCTTCACTCTTGGCTGTGAGCTCCACCACCAGGAGTTTCAATGTGACCCCAAAATTAAGAATCGAGGACAGATTCCTAGATCAGTGATACTTCAGTCATAGAGTGATGTGGTTGGGTCATGACAATGTGAGGACAGAAAGATGTTGGAAGGTAGAAGTCAACTGGCAATGATGGTTCTGTCAGTGAGGTGGCAGGGCAGCCACAGGGACAGGGTGCTGGTGATGTAACACCACTGTCACACTAATTGGGTGGCAGCAATGGTGTGCTGGGGGTGCAATCATGCCAGAGGTGATGGGGACCCTGCTGATAATTTGACAGGAATGCATTGGCTGTGGTGTCTCTGAGGACATTGTTGACTGTGACGGTGTTGGTGATGATTTTGGTTAAGCTCTGCCATTGCTTGATGGATACATACAATGATAGGGCAGGTGGGCAAGGAATTATACAAGTATTTACACTCACATCCAAGTCCACACCATTGGTGAGTGATAGAACCCAGAACCCATGGACTCCAAAGTCCATGCTGTACTGATTCTGAGGCTAAAATGAAGTTTAATAAACACTAGTTAGTATAGGGCCCCCAGCACGGTGCCTGGCCCAGTAGGTGCCTAGTAAGTGTTTGATAAACTATTAGTAATTATTGAGCTGGTGGAGTTGTCTGGCTCCAGGTGTGATACTTTAGAAAGTGTGAACTTGTAAACCCTCCCCTCCCCACAGGGGAGAAGTGGCCCAGCCACCACGGGGGCAAGAACTTACCCAGGAGGAGGCGCAGGGCTCGGGGCTTCTGCTGAGAAGCTTGTGAGGTAGAGGTGTGGGCGGGAAGAGAACCCGCGGGGCTAGTCCCAAGCCTTGGCCACATTCGCCTGTGGAGGGGCTGCCTGGCCCAGCCAAGGCCCACTTCCCTGGCAGCGCTGACTGTGGTGGTGACTCGGCTTTATCCAGAGACCATCTCCTGGTGGGTGAGTGTCTGGGGGGAAGATGTGTTCGAGGGGGCTGAGTGGTAAGAGGAGACAGCTCGAGTCTTGGAGACCCATAAGGGAGAGGGTCTATGTTCTTTCCAGGGCCCATTTGGGGGCCAGGTGGGCTCGGGGCTGAGGCCTGTGGTTCTCGGGCCGGTGAACATCGCTGGGGAGACGAGTCGCTTTTGGTTAGTGAGTGTTTGCGAACTAGTGGTAGGCGGCTGCCTGCTTCTTTGCTTGGGGACCATGGTCTTCTCGGTAACGTGGATTTGGAGCTCAGGGCCAAGACTGTCTCCTTCGCCACAGGACCCGAAGGGGCCAGTCCCAGCTTGGGGAGGCACAGGATGCTGTGGCTGGATGTGGAGCAACTGCTGGCTGTCAAGTGCTCGGCTTCTGAAACTGAGCTGCCGCTTGTACCCTCATTGCCAGAGATGGCATCTGGGGGCAGAGGGCCTTGAATGGGTAAGGAGTCTGCCTGCAGTGCAGCTGGTGGGCCAGGTGGGGGTGCTTCTGAGGACGGTCTGGACAGCTCGTCCTGGCTCTCCTCCTCGTCCTCATCCTCGTCTTCCTCCAGGTCTGAGTCTGAGTCTGAGTCCTCCAGGTCTGAAAACTGATGCTCCTCCACTGCCTCTGAGCCCTCTCGCCCTTCTGAGTCTGGGAATAGGTCGTCACTGGTTCCTGAGGGGCAAACACAGAAGACCTAAGATCATGGTCAGGTCCCAGGGCCACTCAGGCTGCCCACGGCTGCCCCCTCTAAGCCTCAATTTCCTTAGCTGCAAACTGGGCACAATAGCCACGGCAATGGCACAAGACTGTTGAGAAGAGCTAGTAACACAATAGACACTGGAACACTTTGTAGATGATGATGATAGTGAGCAATGGAGAGATGAAGCAACCTGTCCAAGTAAAATAGAAATAAAGCTGGAACTGAACTATAGCAAATAAGACAGCTATTCTTTTTTCCCCATTAGAATCTCAGTGCTGTCTTCACCATGAGCAAGTTATGTCACTTTGCTGTGCCTCAGTCTCAAGTGTGAAAGTCTCACCTCATAGGCCTAGCACACACACAGCAAGGGCTCAAACAATTATACCACTAATAATGCATTAATGATGAAATCTATTATTCTAGGATAGAGCATTCGTGCTGGCTGGTTCAGCATCACAGAGCCATTTGTGGTCAGTCCAAGACACATCTGCCACTCTGTCCAGGCTGCCACTGGCTGGCACAACAGCATCTAGCACATGGCAGACAGTGGGCTCTGTGGACGACTTGGCTCAGGAACCTCTTGTGCAGAGGAGCCACTCCCCTTTGGAAGCCCACTGTTCCTGGCTTGTGGGAGTGGGGCTCCGATATAGTAGCCTCCTGGTCTGGATTCTGTGGGATGGCTACAAGCAGCTAGGTCCCATCTGACATGTTAGGAGTTTCGTTTGGCATCTCTGAAATGGGCAGCAATCCAGACACAGGGTAGAGCTCTGCTAACATCTGACCTACTCACTAGACCATTGTGACCCATCTTTCTGGCCTGCGGAGTGAGGCTGGTGACAAGTGAGCTGAGTCAGACAGCCAGCCCCATCACTCACACATGCCAGTACTGCACCCACGTGTGACCAGGAAAGCTGGACATAGACACAGACCCAGGCCACTGGTGCAGCCAAACTTGGATCTCCACCATGCCTAGCATCCCCAAGCCCAGAAGGCTCAGCATCACATCTTCCAAATAACCCAACATATAGCAGTCAGATGCCTAAAATGGACAAAAGCGGTTAGTCAGAAGGACACAGGTCAAAAACTATGGGTGGAGATGGGCTGGAAGGCAAAGGGATGGTCACACAACTGACGGCAGGGTCTCCTGCAGTTGGAAGCAGAATGCTAAGAGAACAGAGGGGAGTGGGGGATTGGGATGGGGCTGGGAGGCATCTACTTTCCTTGACCTAGGACTTTGGTAGGGGCCTGCTTCAGCCCAAGAATTTCCCTGGCCCTACCCCTTATTTACATGTGGTGAAATCCAAGGGCTGAAGGGGCACGTGCTTACTCAAGGTCATCCAGCAAGCTGGTGGCTGAGTCAGAACTAAAGTTTACCACTCTTGGGTTATCACATTGACAGTTTAAAAATGATTTTATATCTGGAGAAGAAGGAAATGGTTTGGGTTTGAATCCTAGCACCACCACTTTCTTGTGGTATGATGTTAAGATAATTTACTTTCTCTTTGCATTGTTTCCTCATCTGCAAAATGGGGTAATGATAATAAAAACCTCCTCATTCAGCTGTTGTAGGACTGTGAGGGTCTGGTACCTAGTAAGTACCCAATAAACTTCAGTTGCTGTCACCTCCAGCCTCTACCACCTCCTCCCCACTCCCAGCAGGCAGGTAGCTGGAGTCACGTGGCCCTTTGCAGATGGAGGTCAGAGGGGTGGTGATACCAGTGAGGCAGTATCAGGACAAGAGTGTCCTGGTATCCAGCAGGGAGGTCTCCTAAAGGCCTTCTTTCCTGATGGGGAAGCTGAGGCCTAGAGTTGATGTTGGCCTGTCTGGGCACCCAGGGCATGAATGCTGGAAACCAAAGGCCCCCTGCCCAGCTCAGGGTTTGTCGGATTCTTTAAATCTGGGTTCCTGCAGGCTTTGGGTGATGCCTTGGCCGGTCGGCCCACTCCCGACTCCCCTCCTGGAGTTGGGGCCCCTGCTGGGGTCAAGGCCAACGCTGAGGAGACCCACCCGCCTGCGCAGGAGCCAGTGGCTGCCCGAGGGGAGTGCGCTGAGGGCGCCGCCGGAACTGGCCACACGGTGGCGCTGGCACCTGCCCTCGTCAGCGCCAGGGGCTGGGCTGAGGCGTGGGCCGCAGGAGGCGATGGCTCCCGGCTGTCCTCCACCGCCGCCGCTCTGCGTCCTCCGTGCGCCCACTCGACCCCTTGCGATTGCTCCCTGCGGCCGGCTCACCGCGGGAAGCGGCGGCTCCATCTTTTCAGTCTCTTGGGCCGTAACGTCGGAGTTATCCTTGGCTCTTTTTTCTACCAGTTTCTCTCCCATCTCCCCTTCGCCGTGCACCACCACCGCCTGTGGGAGCTTCCTCCAGAACTAGCGGGAGCCCGACCACCCTTCAACCCTGACGTGCGCCCGGCACTGGTGGCTGCCTCGCCTGCGCGCCCCACACGCCGGGGGGACAGCGGTGTGCTCCCGCGCCCCTCGCTGAGCCGGCTACAGCCACGCGGACCGAGCGCTGACGCCCTCCAGGCCCTGCGCCTGCTGCTCCCTGTACGGAGGGCGCGCTCTTCCCAGACCCTGCCGGCTACGGAGTCCGGGTCACCCAAGTTCTCTGGTTACACCACCTGCCATCCCGACACGCCCCAGCCTTTACTTTCTACTTCATATCCATCGTCCCTGCTCTGTCCCACATTTGTTCACTGTGGGCTCCCTTCTGGGATGTAGGCAGCCTGAGGACAGGAGTTTCCAGCACCTTGCACACAGCCCGGAAAGGAGATGGTGCTCTGTAATTACTTCTGCAACGAATGCATGGATTTCATCCTCGCAAAAGGTGGTCATCCTTGTTTGCCCCACAGGGAAAATGAGGTTGGGAAGGGGACAGGGCCACCCAGGGAGGGCTCTGAGTTGAGCTCAGGCTCCCCTGGTCCAGCCCACTAGGCAGTGGGGAGGCCTGGAGATTTTGTGTGATCTGGGTACCTGCCTTTACCTGTCTGAGCTTTACTTTCCTCTGCTTAAAATGGGACAGCACCAGTTTCTACCACCTGTTAGGAGAACTCAGTGATAGATGTCTGTAAATGGCCCCATGTGCTTTCTTGACAAGCATGGTAAATCCATGTTCTAGGTTTGGGCAACAATGCCAGGTTCATTGCGTTCTGTTAATGTAAAGGTGATTTATTCCACCTGAAAGGCCATAATGATTTAACTCTTTTGTAAGACTGCAAATGCATCCCCTAATCAGGAAAATCAAACAAACAAACAAAAATCCAGACACCATGCACTCCTCTTAAGTCCCAATAGTGATTTTGGGGAAATTTGTGGTCAAAGGTTTGCCTGGTGCTAAAGAAAGGCCTCCAGCCTCCTGCTGGAGGGCCTGCCTGTCCACTGCCAAGGCCCCTCTGGCCTCCTGCCTGGATCCTGAGGCTGGACGACGCCCTGCCAGACCCATTGCCTTTGACTCATCTCCTGTCCTGCATCTTCAGAGACTGGCTCTGATATGCCTGCTAGGATGGATGGATGCTCGTGGCCGGGGTGTGGCAGTAGGATGGGATTGAGATGAGACAAGGAACTGTCAGATCTGGTTTTAGCTGTCTTGAAATCCTCCTAACCCCAAAAGGCCAGGGGTCAGGCCCATGCCTGAGTGTGTGGCACGACTATGGGTGCCACATGTAAAGGTGATTTATGTACAAGGGTACATATCCCACCACACCATCATGACAGTTCGCTGAGATAGTTCAGGGCACACACTTAGAACATGACTGACAACAGGTGCTCAATTAACATGGACTATAAGAACTGATATGTTCATTAAATCGATAAACATTTATTGAGCACCCATGGGACTAGACAGACAATAATGCGTGGTAGCATGACTGCAAGCACATGCTGAGATGGAAGGCATCTCGCTGAATTTAACCTTGTCTCCCAGTAGCTGGAGAACTGGGGGGAAGGGCATGGGAAGGAAAGAGAGAAGGGGAAGCGAGGAGAGGAGGACAGAAAGGAAGGGAGACAGGGAGGAAAGGTGGAGGAGGGCAGGCAGATGGGGAGGAGGGAAGAAGGTGAAGGAGGAAGATGGCAGTTCGTTACCTTCTTCGGCTTCCAGCTCCTCCAGCACCCCTGTCTCTTGGCACTTTTTGCTGTGGGCCTTCGACTTCATGTGCTTAGTCAGATTCCCTGAAAAGAAATGAGAAGAGACTTAGGCTCTGTTGTAGGGCAGGAGGCCAGGGTGGGCCCGGGGCTCATGGAGGCAGCACCTGGCTGGCAGGCCATGGCTTTTCAGACCAGTGGAGGCCCTGCCAGCTGCAGGGGCTGATCAGGTGCCCAGGCCAAGATGTGCAGCCATAGCTGCTCTTCAAGGTGGTACACAGGAGCTAGGATCAGGTGGGCAAGGGGCTGTGACAGAGGAAATAATGAGGAGGTGAGATGCCGGTTAAAAAACAAACAAAAGGGAAATTGAAAGACAACTCAATTGCCATAAGTTTTTCCTGCTCGTGATTTAAGGCTTGGCACAGAGCTGAGGACACTCTTCAGACAGAATTCTGGGCCATCTCAGGTGCTGGAATGCCATGAGAGGCTCCCCTGACTAGCACGGCAGGGGGACACACTCCTACAGCAGCCCATAAGACAGAATCTTAGAGTTTGGAAGAGGAACCAGGACAAAAATATTGGGAATGGAGAGGGGCCAGAAGGTGAGAGTAGGGACATCGACTGGCCAGGCACCTCAGAGCCACAAGGCTGGGGGCCCAAGCCTTATTTCCTTAGAGAAGTTCCTTCCTGGGCTTCAGTTTCCTAGGCCAGTGTACAGTGAAGACACAGGACTAGGGTGGATCAAGGAAGGCCCAAGTATGGCTCCTCCCTGCTCCATGCCTACAAAGCTTTGGAAGGGAAGCCAACTCTGCTCCAGTTATGGGTCCAGCCCCACAGGCTGGCAGGCAGGGGCAGCAGCTCTGGGAATTAGGGGAAAACTAACAATAGCTTGCATTCCCCACTTGTATGTAGCATGGCACAGGCAACAAAGCCCTGTGGACAGGAGTGTTCTTGTAAAAAAGAGGCAGAGCATCCCAGTCTGCCCCAGGAGAATACAGGCCAGCTGTCCAGGACGTCCCTTTGGGCCCATTCCCAAACTGTGATGTGCTCACTGCTGCTCTGGGATGCCTATATTTCCATATGGTCGTTCACATGCTAAATCATAAGTTCTCTGAGTCAAGTGTTCTGTCTTATTAATCTTATTAATTGGTAAATTTGAATGGACAGATAGAGGAGAGAAAAATGGAAAGAGGTAAGCCTTCTGGAATGGATGTACACTAATACTAGTGGAGAGATGGACAGATACATGAACAGAGGAAATATAGAGAGATGGAAGAACAGGAGGTAGATAGAGGGATGGGACTTTGGATGAGTAGATAAGATAAATGGACAGTTGGGGTTAGATAAGCAGATGGAGCAAATAAATGGAAAGATGGATGGAAATGGGCCAATAAGAAGATGGGAGGATGAGAGCTGGATAGCAGGATACAGTCCTGGATGAGTGGAAGAAAGGTTGGTGGGATGGATGAATGGATGCAGGCATATGTCAATGCGTAGGAGGAGAGTGGCACGATGGATGAGTGGGAGGACAAATGGGAGAACAAGAGGAGCAAATGAGGATAGGATGAGAAGGTAAATGGAAACATAAATGGACAGGAAGACTATTAGATGAGAGGGTAGGGGAGATGGATGGATGAAACGGTGAACAGGGAGAGAGCCCTGGATGAACCAAAGGGTGCTTCTTAATCATTCTTGGAATTTTAGAAACTTTGGAGTGGGGCAAGTCAATGGGGAGCCATAGCTGGGATTCCATAAAGTGTCTGAGGCAATGGTAGCAGGGATGGGAGAGGAACTGTTCCCCTCTTCTTTCCTCCCTGTGGTCCCAGTCCTTCTGACTCTATCCTTCCTGGTTTGAGTTTTCCTCCTACCACAGGACAGAAACTTAGATGTTCTACTCCTGACCATAGAGGGAGCAAAGCCATAACTTCCAGAATCATTTTGAAGGGTTTCTGAAGGGTCCCATCCAACTTCATGGACCTCTGCCCTCATTGCCATGAGCAGGACAGTCAAGAGGTGGGAAAAGGCCACCCAGTCTTCCACGAGTCAGACATACCAACTGTCCTAAGGTTCTAGAACCAGGCCCACCCTCCCCTGACTATCTCAGGTCACAGGGGACTATAAACACTGCTTGGTGTACATATTCTGCCTTTGGTCTATATCTGGCCAAGTTAGATGTCGGGCATGCAATAGCCATGTGTGGGAAATGTTCCTCTTATTTCAGAAGCCAAGTGCCAGAAGGCACCTCACAGCTCAAGTAACTCAATCCCCACCAGACAGGGTTTTCCCTGCTTCTGATCTCACTAAGGGCCCAAGTGCTAATTACACCGTTAGGCAATGTCACTGGCTGTCTCTGGTGCTGGCAGGGCTCCTATTAACAAACGCGGTGAACTAGCCAGTCCAAAGTCATAGGGCTTGTTAGACAGAGTGTGCCTTCTGGAACCAGGCCTGAGGACTCTGGGGTCCTTGCTCACTCCACAAAGTGGCAAAATGGAACCCAGATGGTTTTGCAGCTTGGTGGCCTTGGGCCTTTGGCTGGGCTCTGCCACTGGGCTCTTGGGCAAATTCTTTCACTTTTTGAACCCCAGTTTCTGTGGCTATGAAGTAACACCTATCTTGTGGGATGTGGGAGGAGTTAAGGAGGTGGCACATACAGATGGCAGCAGAGTGTGACTGGCAGAGAGCAGACTCCCCCACCCCCCATCATGACAATCACTCTCTATTGAGAACCAGGGACTCTGCCATGCACCATGCTGGGTATGGAGGAGAGAGATGCTAAGATGATGCTTGTGGTGAAAAGGTTTTGCCTCTCAGTCTAGGCCACAGGGGCTCTCAGGAGAAGGCACCAGGGGCCCCTCAAAGGCCTGCCTCTTCTCTGTCCCCAACAAGGGGGCTGCAGGGAGGAGGCAGGAAGTTGGAGGTGACTTTGTGGTCACAGGAGTGAACACTGGATGAGCAATCCTGAGTATTGTCCAGGCTCTCTCTGTGATGCCCCTCTCCGGGCCTGTCTCCCCTCTGAATTGTAGGAGGTACACCAAATGGACACGGGTGCCCGGAGACCACCTCCCTGTCAAGGGGCAGAGCCTCTGCTTGTCAGGCAGAGTCCACAGCTCCCCACAGTCCTCCCAGCACCCACTGAATACCTGACAGCCCCGGATGGAGGGGGAGAGGCAAGCAAGTAGGGAGTGACGGGCATCTGAAGGAGGCAGAAGCTCTGTGAAGAGGGTTGTCCTGTGCCTCTGTCTGCCTCCTTCAGCTTTGACCAATGGCCATGCCCCCGCCCCTGCCAGCCTGGTGAAGTCTGTCCACAGTTGCCATCTCTGTCCCCTGAGGTGTTCCGCGCAAGGGCCTGGACACGGTACAGCCACCCCACTGGCCTCTGGGAACCATCTGAGAAGAGGAAACAGGACCTCTGGCCTCCACAGGGCCACTGCAGGCCTCTCCTGGCCTCACCCCCACATGCTCCTCAGTTGGCTCCCAGAGGCCTGAGCTGCCGCCACGACGTCTGACACAGACACGAGACACAGACGGCAGACAGACAGACAGGAAGAGCTCCCAGGCACGGGCGCAGCTGGGTGGTGGTGCTGGGAGGGCCCAGGACCAAGGACCACCTGATGGGGAGGTAGTTGGCCCGACAGGAAGGGACATCTGTCCGAGCTGTGGCTGAAAGGACCCAGCACTCTGCAGAGACACCTGACTGCAGGGACAGACAGGAGCTCCTTGTCTTCCCTCTCCACTTGAAGAGTGAACTTTCTCTGCTTCTATCTGCCACCACTCTAACACGGTCCCGGCTCTGCTGGTCAGAGTTTGAGACTCTGCCATTTCCCACCCAACCCTTGCTTTGCCTGTGGAAGGCTTCTGTCCTCACACTACACGCATGTGAGGAGGCTCTCAGCACAAACCTTGGTCACTGGTTGAAAGCACACCCCATGGACCTGCTCTCAGGGGATGCTTCCCAGCCCTGGAAATGCGAAGAGTCTGCAGTCTGTTTAGATCATGCCCTGGGGCTCCTCTAGGGCTCCATGCTGGCTCAGAGAGACCCAGGAAGGGACTGCAGACAGGCTTGGCATGGCAAGGGGAGAGTGCAATCCAAGAATCATGTGGCACTAGAGAGTGAAGGCATGTCCTGGAAGGTGAGGGCCCTGCTGAGGACACAGGCCTCTCTCAGACCTGGCAACATGGGCAAGGCAGAGGGAATCGAGTGGGGCCCCCCTGGGAGATTACTTGGGTTGGGAACTCCGTCAAGATGGGTTTTTCCAGTCTCACATGGCAGTGATGGCTCCCAGGGTAGTGCATAGCCCTGGTGGAGTGCTGGACACAGGTGTGCCCTGCATGGTCCTGGGCTTGGAGGCTTTTGGGACTCCTCAGGCTGAGGACAGTGTGGTACCCTGGACATACACTGGAATGGGGACAGCAGTTGTGACCCACCCTGATTGTAGCTTCTCGCCACCCCATCCAGAGAGGATGATGGTGGGATGGTGTCTGTGAGGTCAAGCCCCTGGGGTTCTAGCATTCACTATCATTCTGAGATCACTTTCTTCACCTTCAAGGGGAAAGTTTTTTACTTTCAGAATTGAAGACTTATGTAAATGGCCAATTTCCATCTCTCTCTTCTACAAAATCCCAAGCAGCTGCCTTAAGCCCACAGGAGGTGGGGCATGGCAGGGCTCCAGGGGTGGAAGGTGACTTTGATGTACCCATGGGGCAGAGAGGGGGATGCAGGCCCATCTGGTCTTTCTAGGTATCCTCTGGGACAGTGTATGAGGCACTAAGAGAGAAGAGGATCAGGAAAAGGAAGTAGGAGGGTAGGCATCTCCAACTAAATCAAAACCTTGCAGGAAAATCTGCGTTCAACTTGAGAAGGATGATGGTAAGAGGACAGAGGACAGGGGTCTGTCCATGTAGTCAGGAGACCAGGAACAGGAACTTGGTCAGAGAAGAGGCTGCTGAGCCAGGGGATGACACTCTGGTCTTTGACCTTGTGCAGAGCGGCAACAGGAGCACAAAGGAAGTGAGGAAGGCCAGAGGCCCTCTCTGAAGCAGCTGCCCACACTGTCACCAGAAGCAGCTTTACCAGTGGAAGAAAAGTCAACAAATGACAAAGCTGAAGGCTTCCCACAAGTTTCATCCCCAAGAAATCACGTGGCTGGTGGGGAGGCCCCCAACTTGCTCAAGGGAGAAGACGGGACCCTTGTGTCCAGATCCTGAACCAGGAATCTGCAACGCACAGGAGGTTGAAGACACTAGAGGTGCCAAGAGCCCTGGGCCTCCCTCTGAGGCACCCCAGTCTTCAGTGAGCACCCTCTTTGCCTGCCCTGCAGGGGAGAGTGCAATCCAAGAATCATGTGGACTCAGCTCGTTCATCCATACCAGGTCCTGCGTGGCTGCAGCAGACCAGGCCGCCACCCTTACCCATCACAGCTCTCTGAGATGCATGCCCTCAACGATGGCCCTTCCTTTCACAGGTGACTACAGAGCCTGTCCTGACCTTGATGTGGGGCATGGGGGGACAGGTGACAGCTGCTGGTTTGGTCCTGTGCTGAGAGCGGCAGAGAAGCTGGGCAGCGCAGCGGCTGAGGGGAGTGGAGAGGCAGGTGGAGGCAGGGCAGACTGTGGCATGAGCAGTGAGCATGCGAGTGTGGTGGTGGCTCGGAGTAGAATGGATTTCCAAATGCAAGAGTGGCAGTGACCAGTGTCGATGCCGGAGTTCTTCAGATCAATGGATAAATGGCTAAGGAGGCATGCAACAGGAAGGGGTGATGACAGAAGGTACAAAACCAGGGCTGTGTGTGAGAGTGCTGCGGGCAGGGCAGAGCAGGGTGGCCTCGGGTTGGGGGCTGTGTGCAGGATCCAGGAAGACAGCTGGGAGCAGCGATGGGTGCCACGGCCCAGTCTGGAGCCAGCTGCTCTGCCACTGGGCACCAAGTAGGGCGGGAACCCAAGAAGTGGTGGGGGGTGCTCCAGGCAGAGAGGTCTGGGCCCCTAGCTCTGTTCTAGGACCCCCAGAGGGGAGCTCCCTACAGCGGGCAGGGGCAGTGCCCCAGCTGACTGTCTCTTACCTTTGGTTTTAAAAGCAAAGTGACAGTGCTTGCACACATAGGGCCGGACGTCAGTGTGGGTGCGGATGTGTTTCTTCAGCATGCTGGGCTTCTTGCAGCGAATTCCACACTCCTCACAAACATATTTCCCTCGGCCGCGGCCTCGCACATATACATACTCTTCGTTTGATTTGTACCTATGAGCAACAGGCGTCATGGTAAAGGAAAAAAAAAAAAAAAAAAAAAGGAGGAGAAGAGGCAGGTTCCCACCTCTGAAGACGCACACACTTCCTAGCTTCATCCAGCCGGTTATGAACACTGGGAGTGGAGGCCGCAGAACCAGAGAGGACCACAGGGGTGGGAGGAACAAATTGCCCTGGGTGTCCACCATGGAACCCTGTGCCCCTGCCCTTGGACAAGTGCAGCCGCATACACTGGTGCTTCCTGCCAGAGGAAGTGAAGCCACAGGTCCCCAGACCTCCTCTACAGAAGAACAGCCACTGTAGGCCACTAGAGTAACAGTAAAACTGATGATAATGAGACAGCTGCAGCGTGTCTGGCAGCTACCATTTACTGAGTGCACGGGCTGTCCTGGGAATTTGTCAAATTAAACCACAACCACTTCACAACAAAGAGCCCTTAAGACCCTGAGGCTCAGAGACGGAGACTCGCCCGAGATGGACGGAACCAGTATCCAAACCTGCCTGCCCCAAAGCCTGTGAAGTCTGCCAGGAAGCCACCCAGATTTTCCTGTGAGGGCAGGTAATAGGGACCATCACTACTTCCCCAGCTTCAGAGTTCGGCAGCCTGGAGCCCTGCTTGCTCTCCCTCACTCCCATCTCAGGGGCTCTGTGGGACCCAGATTCCTAGCGACCTTGGTTTAGCACTTGGGGATATGTCAGGAAGTGCCACCAGCTTTCAGCAGCCTGCTGTGGTAGCTGGCCCACCTGCAGGGGCTCAGGGCCACATTTGCCCCTGAAGCCCGAATAGAAAAGCTCCTACTTCCACTCTCAGAAGGCAGCCCCCACCATCCCATAGGCTTAGTAGGATCCTATTAGCTGTCTTGTTGGCCTAATGCCATAAATGTGTGCTGTCCAATCCAGACAGAGCAGGAAAGGCTGTGGCAGGCAACAGGCCCGAGAAAGGGGATCCTGGCACACTTCCAGGAGGAAGAGCATTCTGACTCATGAAGCCGTGGGCAACACTGGCATGGAGCTCAGGGGAGGTGTGGATTCAGCTTGAGTATGAGACCTTCCACGACCATACAGCCTGCCCTTTCACTGGCCTGCCAGGGACAGCTGCTTGGCCTTGGTGACCCTCTTCTCTCCTGATTCTGTCTTCTTTGCAAACCCCTTCCCATGCTGGCACCCCAGGCTCCACCCTGCGTCCCTCTCACCTCCTACCTTTCCCAGGTGACTTTCTACATGGGCGCTGATGGCTTCCTCTTCTCTCTCCAGCTCTGACCACCTTACTGTACATCCTGTGGCTCTCAGCATCACCCTTGGTGGTCTTCAGGCACCTCAGACCCCTATGTGCCTGAAGTCCCGCCCCAGTTCCTCCACTTGCAGCATCTCCTGCTGGCTCCTGTTTCAGTGAACAGCTCCTGCACCCTTGGCTCCTTTTCTTTCCCTCCCCATGTTCAGTCCCCCAGCATAGTCATAATACTGCAACTGTGCACGTTGCAAGAGTGCCATGTTCTGCCACCAGCCTTGGCTGTTGTCTCTTCTCCTACACCCCTGTATCCTTTCTTCATAAAACAGCCAGCAGGAGCTTTCCTTGAATCTGTCTGGTCCTGCCACTCCTCCCAGCCTGGAGCTCCACCCCTCGCTTACCTCACTACCCTCAGAATGAAGCCCTACCCTATCCTTGGCCCAGAAGGCTCAGGGCACCATCTAGCCCTAGCCATCTCTCCAGCTTATCTCCCACTGATTCTTACTGATCCCCTATCCTCTGCTGTACTCCCCCTCTAGCCATACCCAATATCACCTGGAGCCCCAAATTCCCTGTTCTGGCACTATCCCATCTCCTGTCTGACCAGAACCTCCATTGCTACAGGGCTTTGCACAAATGTCCTGCCCTTCAGAGGCCTCTTACACACCCTTCCTGGGGGTTTCACCCACTCCTTCAGGGCACTGTCAACCTATGTGGACTGCTATGGCCTTCTCACAAGCACAGTCCCCATGATCCATGTGAGGGCAGGGGCCACATCTGCTTATCCACTGGCGCATCCCTGGAGCCTAGCACAGCATCCAGTACCCAGCAGGTGCTCAATGAATATGAGTGTCACATCAAAGAGACAAGTCAAGGCCTTCTTTCCTCAGGTCTGCTATCATCCCCCAGCCTGAACTTTCCCATTCTCATTCCTGGAACCTCTGAGCACAAGTGCAACCTGATGCCATGGGCTCTCCAAGGACACAGGACCTAGCCAGTCCCCCAGAACCATGGTGAATTACGTGAACACGAGCACTTTAATATAGGAACAACTCAACTCATAATGTAGAGGGCAGCAGGGGACTTGGGTCTGATTCTGGCTCCTAATGGAACTCACTGGATCACCTCAGGCAAGTCCCGTTCTTTCCCTTGAAAAATAATTGTCCTCACCTCTAGACAGCAAAGCGCCATTGCTACAGTAGGGCTTTGCACAAATGTCCTGCCCTTGATGTCATCCAATCCTCCCATCAACCCTTAATGATTTCTGTACAATCATCCCCCTTCTACAGAATAGGGAACTGAGTCTCAGCAAGTTCATGTGAGATGGCCAAGATCACCCAGCCAGTGATGTTCCCCCTGTGACCAAGGTTTCATTAGCACCATCCTACTCCAGTATTCCCAGGGACACTGCAGACAAACAAGAATAGCATCCTTCTCCATTCAGCCCTTCCTGAAAGGCTGCCAGTCCTAGGGCAGAGACCCCAGGTATTGATGGCTGCAAAGAAATTTGGGAGGAAACCAGACAACCCTAGGAGCACAGTCCTGCCTCCCAGGTCTGTGGGCCTCTTCCCTCCTCTATCCAAATCATCAGCCTGTGCCACAGGCTGCTCTTTACCCAAGTGACCAGCTACCTGCCCATTCTAAGGCTGCAAGAAGTCCAGCCCTATGAGGCTGACTCAGTTCCTGGGACAGGACGCAATTTCTCCCAGCCCCACTGCCCACCTGTCTTCTGCTGCCCTGACAAGCCAGAGGCATCAGTCTATCTGGAAAGCAATGTTTGGTTTTATTCTTAAAGAAAAAGAACTGTTTCTGTGGATTGTGAAAGTCTTAGCTGCTTCAAGGGACCTGAGCCAGGGCTTGTGGCACTTGTGATACCAGACCCCTGCCTGGAAGCAGCTTTCTGTTGCTGCCTGGGGGGAGGAGGTTGCGGAGGCGGTGGGGAGGGACATGGAAGGCTTTCTGTTTTCATTCCTATGCGCTTTCTGTTTTCATTCCTATGCTGTGGCTGTAAGACTCATAGACTCAAAGGAAAATAAAAAGATGCCTGAATGACCTCTTTATCAAGAGGGCCTTACTATCTTCACTCAATACAGAAAGAGACAGAAGGTGGTTAGAGAGTGGTGAGGCAGGGACTGGACCCCAGATCGGACTCCTGTGCTCTGAGATGTGACGTGGTATGACCTAGTGTGAGGTCCTCTCCTGCCATCAGCAGCTGTTCCTACAATCCCCTCAGCTGCTGATACTGAACCATCAGCATGTGACATGCCTCTTTGGAGGCATTTCTAAAACCTGGAGCTTCCAACCAAGCACACAGATACTCGAGGTTCCAGGAGAGGTGTCTTGGAAATTAAATAGGCTTTCAGGCAATGTAATGAATGAGGTTGCTGATCTTGGGCTCTGAATATGACAAAGACTCAGCAAGGAAGTTGCCCTGTAAGGTAGTGAGCTCCCCATCACAAGCACTGTGCACCCAGAGGCCAGATGAACAGGCTGTGAGATCCTTCAGCAGGAGGGAGTTCAAGATTACTATGTGCTCCTGATACGTCCCGCACAGTGATACAGGGGCTTTAGGTGAAGTTGCTTGTTTACTCCTGTCCCAACCATCCACTAAATGTGGATACATTTAGTTCATTTGGATATATTTAGTTTAGCATACTTGTACTAGTAAATATAAATGGATATATTTATTCCTAAGACCAAGCGGAAGTTCAGACACTAAAGGGGGATGGCTGGCAACATGACAAAGAGGAGGCACAGGAGGGGCAGGGACAGTGGGGACTTGGGAGGCAGAGCATATCCCTCGCTGCAGGGGCAGTGGCTACTCCCTTTCAGCCAAACATTGCAAGAGATTATCATATCTTCCAGTTTTTTTTTAAGAAAATCACAAATCTAGATTTTTTAAAAAAGCTAAAAACATTAGCACTCTTATGTAGCTCTTACAGGGTGCCAGGAACTATTTTAAATATGCACTTCCTCATTAATTGCATGAAAGTTCCTTTGGGGGGGTCCTAATCATCCCATTTACACATGAGAAAACAATCAGAGAGGTTAAGTGACCTGCCCAAGATCACACAGTCACTTAGTGGACTTGAAATTTGAACTCAGGTCACCTGCCTATAAAGTTCTGTATTTAACTACTCTGTAATTAAAACAAACAAACAAACAAACATTGTGGAAGTCAAATAAAATACAAGAGGCAGATTCAGTGTGGTGCTAAACTTCTGGCTCAAAGTAATCTCCCCAAGGTCATGTGCTAGCATGAGAGGGCATGTCTGACCTTCAAGCCCATGAGGTTTCTCTCCACTAAGCAGCTTTATTTTCTTGAATGAGAAGATGAACATCTCAATGACTTCTGAGTTACCTTCTTAATCTGAGATTCTATGAGGCTATCCTTCATTTTTATTATTGACTTTTTCATATATTATTAATATTAAATTGTAAAACTCTTGCATCCCCACCAAATTTGGGCATTTTAAAGGTTTGCCAAATTTCTGATTTTATCATGCTCTTGCTGTCAAATATGCTTCCTCCCACAGAGGCATGCAATTTGGGTACAGTCATGCCAAGCAAGATGAAGACGTGATTAGGAATGCACACACCGTCACTTTGAGACCCACCTTTGTGGGAAGCCTATGTCCTATAAAGGGAGGTTGGGCCCCATTCCCAGCAGCCACTGTGCCCTGAGAGGTCCAGCCATCGTGAGCTGGCTGACTTGTCTGCAACGACACACTGCTCCCCCATTGAAACGAAAAAACCAAGGGATGTCTGCAGGAAGAGGAGCAATGCTAGGTGGCACAGCCTGCGGAGCTGTGTATCTGCTAAAAATATTCAGTTGCCAAGAGGTAGGAAACACATTCCTTGGGGAAAAATGAACTGGGGAGGCTGAGTTTTCGGTCACTTGGGAAGTTCAAACTGGGCTCTGGGTACACCCCAGTTTCTCTTTGTGTCAGAGTTCTGCAGAGACAACATCATGTCACAGCATTGAGCGTGAGGGACACATAGTGTGGCATCCAGGGACAGGCCTGCCATGCCTGGAATTCCATGGCACACATGTAATTAATTCAGCACAGGCGCGGAGCCTGCCAGAGAGTCTCTGCTTTAGGCAAGAATATGAACTGCAAGCAGCACTCTGTGTATTTACTCGACAGTACTTAGGAAAGCCTGGTCTGAGCCTGGGGCTGGGCCAGGGCCATAAATATAAAGCTCAATCAGAGTCTGTTCTTGGTCTCAAGTGACTAACAGGCACTTAAAAAAGGTCATAAAACAAAGAGACAGAAATAGTAATTGAGACAATGTGCAAAGTGCTATATGATCAGAGATGGAACCAGTGAGGTTGGGCCTCAGCTGACTCTCAAAGAAGAAAAGCTTTCATCTGGGTGTGGATGTCCAAGGTCTGACCGTGAGACTGATGTTTTATGAGGCTCCTGGCTTCGGCAGGGAGGCCCAGGTGCCAAGTACAGGCTGCATAGAGCCTGAGCTGGGTAGAGGCGAGGGCAGGAAGAAAGAGGAACCAGATTCTAGAGAGTTCAGTGGTGACCCGATGGAAGGCCAACAGCAGGTCAAAGTTGCTCTCTTCTATACTTTCCAGAAGGACTCTTGCTGCTGAGGGCCTGCCCTTGTCAGTTTTGCAGGCTTGCAACATGGAAGTGTCATTTTCACCATTTTCTCGGTTTCACTGTCGTGACTTTTCATATTAAGAAAACATCAGTTCTTAGTATCCCTGTCAGGAAGACAGCAGCAGCTGGGGGCTGATACCCAGCATGGCTCTTGGAATAGGAAATACTTCGATTCTACAGGACTGAGTTTGCCAGGTGGAGATGCTGTGGAATGATTTCTCAGTGACCATGTGTAGATGCCTAAGGACAAGCAAGCAGGCTCCAAGCCTGGGCTGAAGCCAGCACAAGTCCGTGGAATGCAGCCAACACCCTGCTTCCAACCAGACAATGAGATTAGTGGGCAGGCAGGAAGCCAGAGCTGGGCCTCTCATGTTCGTAGAAGTGAAACTGCCAGAGAGGAATAGATTTTTTAAACGTGGAGATCAGGCGGAGTTGTTCCAGCCTTCAGCAGCTCCAGCTTGCAGGGTTCTAGACCAGGATTGGTTGGGGTAGGGTGGGGAGGCTGGGCTTGGGGTCCTCCTCCCCCAACCACAGCAGCTCTGTATAAAGTTGTTTTTCTGAGTAGGGATCTATATAAACTGAACTAGATAAAAAAAAAAAGACTTCTGTGAATTTAAAGCAATTTGAAAATTACTGTTAGAGAACATTCATGCTCAGAAGGTCCTTAAGACTCTAATGCAAAGAAAGCTTGCGCATGCTTGGATTTGGCCATTTTCAGGTGGATCCCATTCATACCCTCCTACAGGCAAGTATTTCTCTGGCCCCTGGGAACTCAGTTTCCCAGGCAGCTCTTCTCACATCTGGGCAGCTCCCTTGAAGGTTGCTATCAAGCTTGTCAACCTGTACTTACTCTCATGGTCCAAGCTCTGGCGGGCCCATCTCCTCTTTCACTTGACAGTCTCCAAAACATGATGCTGCTTGAAATTTCTTCCCTCCCGTCCTAACATTTTCACATCCCCAAACAATTTGGTGTGAGAAGAATTCCTCCCCAGATTGTCTACCTTCTCCTGGAAATAGCCCAGAACAGCCAAAGGCCCTCGGGGAGGGGCTGGATCCGGCCCAGCCTGACGCAGGTCCTTGTCTCCTCTTTGCAGTGTTCTTCAGCTTCATTCCCTTGAGCCCCAGACAGAAAACAGACCCAGAATGGAGAAGTGACCAGACCCTGAAGCTGCCTCCTTGCCCAGCTGATGCTTTGTACCTTGCAGGTGGCCAGAGTTGGTGGGCTGGACACCCAGTGACCAGACACTTGCTATGTGCCAGGTTATGTGCAACAACCTTTCTAGTGGACAGCTCTCTTCCTCTTGGTTAATACTTATAAATGCATGTTTTAATTTTTTGCTAAAAAGCACTAAAAAAAAATCAATGAGGGTAAAAGGTGCAATCTTTTTAATCACAGAAAAAGAAATAGCTATTATTTCTTGAGCATCTAACTGGTAGGTGCTTTTTATAGGAATTCTACTGAATTCCACAATTCTGTATGATAGTCCTGGGTAGAAGTAGCAGGAATTAAGGCAGGAAGGCCATCTCCAGGCTGGCCCAGGAAAGCTTCAGGTGCCCGGCTCAGAAGCTTGGCCTGTGTCTTGCAGGCAGTGGTGGGGAGATCAGGGAAGGAGGGAAGCTCCTCTTTGGGGCTGTGTGGATAAGTAGGCAGAGGGAACACTGACTAAGGCCACCTATGGTGGCAGCTGTGTATACATTAGGTGCCTGACCAATGCTGTGGGCCAGTAGCTATGAAGATGCTGGGCCACCACAACCGGAGAGGCCTCAGTGCTCCTGCTTGCACAGCGATACACATACACTGAAGATACAAATAAGGTAAGAAAAGGCTGTGAACAGTTTTTAAACTCAGTAATGAATGCAAGGTATCAGCTCTGTGAAGGCTGTGAAATAGCTTCTGATGCAACTGAATCATAAAGGCAGCCGGCTGGAGTCCCTTGCAGCTTCCTCATGGCTTTAACCTGAGGAATTTATGAGGGGGCTATGCGTTCAAGTCCTGAACTTACAGACTCCAATCGTGAAGGGGGAAAGAAAGGGCACCCTAATTGTCTCATGCTAACAGCCACCTTCTTACTCTATGCCCTGAGCACATCTGCTCCCTACCAGCTGAGCACAGAGGAGAAACCAGGCTCATGGAAAACCTGTCCTTGGACAATTCAGGCCATATCTGTGACCACTGTCAGCCTCCTGGTGGGTGGCTCAGCAATCAGGCAGAAGCAGGACAGAAAGGAAGATCTGGGCTTATTTTAAGAAAAATCTTTCTAAATCTCAGAATTACAAACTTGAAGAAAAGCAACACTCCTGATAGAAGGAGTGTTCAAGCACAGGGTAAATGACCTTGCAAGTTTGAGGCCAAACAGATTCCAGTGGTGGGAGGGAGGCTGGACTCTAGGTCTAGTGGGTCTAGTTGGAATATAAATGGAAATAGCATGCACACTGGCGCTCCAACCACAAACAGCCAGTAGGTGAATGGGTGGGAAAACAGGAAGGAAGGAGGGTGTGGTCGTAGCTCACAGGGGCCTGATTCCTACGCTGCAGAGTACAGTGGTTAGGCATGGGGACTGCAGGCTGGTCACACTGCAGAGTTCAAATCCTGCCTCATTCCTACCAATGGTGTGACCCTGGGCAGGCACCTGCCCATGATGGGGGTGTTGATGACTACCCAGAGTACTCGGCTGTGGGCTGTGGCTGCCATGTGACTGTTTTATTGCCTCTCCAGCTACTATTCACAGGCTGAGCCACCCTTCCAGTGAAAGTCCTATATCTCTAATCCTCTCTATGGAAATGTGACTTTCTCACCTCCAAGAAGGTTTTTATCCAGGGAGCTATTTAGGGATGGCTGTTGAGAGCCCTTCTGTGGAATCCTTTTGTGAACCCCATGGCTGCCCCTCAGCTTGCTGCCCTGACAGGTGTTTGCCCACACCTCCTTCCTCCTGCATCCTCCCAGAGTTGCCCCCTGTAATAGGGCCTCTTAGCAGATCACCCTGCCTGGAAGGGTCTCAATCCTCCCATAGGGCTCAGATCCAACCCTACGTCCTTAGAAGCTTTCCCTGACCCTGAGATGAGTCATGTCCCCCAGTTATACCTGCCACAGGGCAGTAGAAAAGAGTCCGTCTGAGGAGCCCAAACCCCTGAAACCAGGCTGTGTGCCCTTCAGCAGGCTCTGTGCCTCAGTTTCTTCAACTTTAAAATGAGGATGATGTCCTATTTCTTGACCTGTAGGTAACTGGGCCCACTTCCATGAGTATGTTCATCTATAGTAGCTCATGGAGTAGTCTATTTATGACTCGAATTTTTTGTATGTACGGTATGCTTCAATTAAAAAAATAATTAAAAAATAGTACATGCTCAAAGAGATGTTGCAAGCTTAACTTAGTTAATATAGCTTGTGTGCTTACCACACAAGTATGGTGTGTACACAGCAGGGGCTCAATCAGCATTTGCCCTAGCCAGCAGCTTGCCAGAGAGCACTCACAACAGTCAGATTGACTCTTCAACAATGGAAAGAAAACCAAGAAGTAGCCCAGTTGTTGATAGGCTAGGAAGCCTGGAGATGTCCTCCTCACCAACTCAAAAGTGAAGCCTAAGAGGCGGGTACAAGTGCCCAGCCCTGGCATCAGGGAACCAGTTGATAGATACAAAACCATGATGAAGACTCTCTACTATCTCCTCTTCCTCCTCCATGGTCAGGTTTACAAAAGAATCCAAAACATGCTGATGGGATACTCTCAGAAGCCCTCCAAGGTCACAGCCAAGGGGACCAAGACTTCCTCGGGCCCCCACTGGGTGAGAATGGAGGTGACCACGCCCATGCCAGGGTCCTGTCCAAGGGGGAGGAAGCTTCTTGCAGAGAAGATTCCTTTATGTCCCCTTCTCTGCTCAGAATCCTGTTCCCAGGAAGGTCAGTATTGTAAAGAAGAGAAGATGAGGGAAGTGACATGGATGTAGTAGAGGAAGGAGAGGGTGTGAAGGGCAAAGATCGTCCCAGAGCAGTATCCCAAGTGGGCAGAGGCAGAGAAGGCGATGACGGTGAGGAGCAAATTCTAGTGGTGAAGACTGAATTGCCGACTCGGAACGGGAAGCATTTTACATCCAAACTTTGATATTGAATGCAGTGCAGAAGACTTAGCTTCGTTTCCTCCTGTTACACATGAGCCACATGACACAGAGCTTGTACCACTCTAATACCTCTAAAGTGGGGACCAGTACGAGGCAGGATCACAGTCCAGGTAGAGACTATGTGGGGCAGTAAAAGCTCAGTGAAGTTAACCCTGCTGTTAGATTTTCATCAAGATGATAGGGGTGCAAAGTGGGATGGTTTAGCAGAAATTCCAAGTTGAAGAACAAAGGGATTTGGTTATTTGCCCTTGAGAAACATGAGCAAGACTCCTGTAGTGAGTTGGTTTAGATTTTTGTCATCCTTCACCAACAACCTTACACACCGATTGCTCAAAGCTGGGGCCAAATTAGTGGCCTCACGAACAGAATGTGGGGTTGAGGAGCCAAGGCACTGTCACAGCTGGAGTGATGAGTGGATGCTGGAGCTGCTGCTTCTGATCAGGTCTCATCTTCCCTTTGGTTGAAAGAGCTTGATGCTTCAGGCAATACTGAGTGCAATGGAGGAAGGCAGGGTGAAAAATGTGGTTATCAGAAGCTTCCAGGGGTCATCTGTTAGGGTCAGACAGTGAGGGTTGTCTCTGCTGGCCAGGATACCCTGAAGAAAGGCCATTTCTGTGAAATATTTTCAGAGATTAAAGGAGATGGTGGCCAGATAGTAGAGAACACTTTATCTATTCTGGGACTTGATCATGACCCAGATGCCAGACACGAGGAAGCAAACTCAGAACATGAAAATGAGCTGGAGGCTGCTACAGATGTAGCTGGTCTAGTCTCCTCAGACATAAGTGAAGGGGAAGTACGTGGAGAAGCTTCTTGATGGCACATAAGCCGTTTTTCATGTACTGGAAGCAGCACGTTGTCTGAGTGTCCAATCTCCTGCCACGTCTTGGTCATGCTCTGTTCTCAAGAGTCCTCACAGGCATTGTCCTCAGAGCCGGTGATCTTGCTTCTGTTTGTTCCTGTCACAAGTGCTCTGATGTTGCAAGCTGTGTTTCAGACACAGCCACCAAATGGTCTTTTTTATTTTCTGTTCGAGTAGGAAGCAATGCTTTACTGATAAGAGCTCCATGTCAATGGTATGATCAAGATGACGAGGAAGGCCTCTCTGGCCCAACAGCATGGCTGAGGCTGCCTTTGCCTTGTGGCTAACTGGGCTCAACGAAACAGACACCAGCAGCGGCAGTAATACATACTGAATATTTGTGATCCTTCAGTATTTAAGAACTTCTCATTCCATTATTCTTTACTAGAAATTAGTGAAGGGAATGATGTCATTCATCTTTTTTCAGATGAGGGGATAGAGGCTCAGAGAGGTAAAGTCACTTGCCTGAGGTCACACAGCCAGTGAGAAGCAGAAGGGCACTGACCTCCACCCCACTCCTCACTGGATTAAATACCCTCTGGCTCTCATGGTTTGAGGAGATGCTACAGGTGGGAGGAATGTTCTAGAGCATGGAAGGATTATCAGAAAGGGGTAATGATGCCTCCTAACTATAAACCCCATCCCTCACCACCACCATTATCAGTATCATCACCATCATCATCATCATCACCCACAGCATTCACCAGGCCACTCCAGACTTGGCCCTGGACCAGGGAGGGGCAGGGACAAAGTCTCATAAGGAGTTTTCTATGCAGGTGGTTGAGAATTAGAAGCAGGATGTAGGGCCTATCTAGATGGTGGTAGTGGGTGAAGGAGAGGACACAGGTTTTGAAGCTAAGCAGTGCTGCCTGGGAGTCCCAGCTCTCTCCTTACTATCTATAAGACCACAGGCAAGTCCTTTGCCCCTCTGAGTTTAGTGCTTGGTTCTGCACAGCCAGGCCCTCAGTAAACAGGGTGGCTGTAGACAGGGTGGACGATGGGTGGCCGGGCAGGTGACTACAGCTGGTACAGGCTCAGTCCTTGGGGTCTCATGCTGCACCTCAACCAGTGGTCACCAGGGATTCAGTCACCTGAGGTCCCTCCTGGGTATTCTTAGTGGGGACTGCTGTGGAGAAGGCAGGTGGGGCTGGAGCACCCAGGAAGTTGCCTCCCTCCAGCCCTCTCCCTCTGTGTTAGAACCACCTCCCCTCAGGGCATAGAAAAGCAGGGAATGCTCTCAGCAGGCTCAGAGCTGTTGGAGAACAGATAGAGACAGAACTGAAGCAGCTCCCAGGAGGGTCTTGCTACATTCTCAGAACAAACACACCAGGACAGCGCTAAGGAAGAGACACCAGGTGTTGGAGGATTTGTGCTCTCCTCTGAAACCACTAGGCCTTGTAGAATCAACAAAGTGGCTAAAGACCAGAGAGGGCAAGGGCCTTGCCCAAAGTCACAAAGCCACTGGCAGCAGAGCCTGGACTATGAGCCAATATTCTGCTTCCCAATTGGGGCTGACATACCCAGGCGTGACCTTGTTGCAGATGACCACTCATTCCCCATGTTGTTACCCTGCATCAGGCCCAGTGCCCAGTAAAGAACTGAGTCAACACAGTGTTTCCAGAAAGCCCGTGGGCAGCTCTCCAGCAGCACTGGCACTGCCTGGAAGAAGTGTCACTTACAAACGCTATTTAAAACATGTATATTGCCTTTCAGAGCAACCACCAGCAAGGAGGCGACCCTGTAGCTAGCATCAAGTCCAGATGAGACACAGAGTCATCTAAATGGCTGAAGGAGAACAGACCCTGCTCACATCCTCCGCAGTTCTACTCAGGTTCACTGAGAGCGCGGGCACATGGCCCGCACTGCTTCCATGACTCCATCTTTGAAATCACTGTGAGACCTGCAACTTGGTTCTTTTTTGCAAGATCATTTGACTCTTCAGGACCCCTTGCTTCTCCTGCGCTTGTTTCTTGTTACACCCCCAACACCTACAACAGCCGGCACCCAATTAATATTTGATGGATAAAAAGTAAACTACCTATGGCGTCTGTTTATGTGCTATGTGTTGGGGACGAAGGCTAATTAGCTCTGATTCCTGCCTGTAACAAGTTACTGAACAAAGTGACAAACAGCAGTGTCTGAGGACAGAATGCAGTGTCAGAGGGTCGTAGAAGTGGACTGGCTGACTTGGGTGCAGGGGTGGTTATGGGCGTGGAGGAGATCAGGGAAGCTCCTCACAGGTGGGAAAATACTGCATGGGTCTTTGAAGAATTTACCAGGTGGAAAATGGACACCTAGCAGAGGCATGGAGTATGTGACAGCACCACAGAATGGAAGGGTGGGCACTAGGAACAACCACGCAGAGGTACCTTGGGAGTGCAGGGAATAGGGTGAGGAGGCTGGGTGGTAGGCAGGGAGCCCAGCCTTGTGGGCCCCCAAGCCACAGTCTGTTCTGGGCACAGCCCCGGAGGTCCTGGCTCCTCCTGTCTATTACAGAGGGTGCATTTGGCACCTGGTCATATGGCTCAGTGATTTGGGGAAAGGAAGAGAACAAGGAATAAAAATCAGATGCCCTAGTGTGGTGGCTCACGCCTGTAATCCTAGCACTATGGGAGGCCGAGGTGGTTGGATCGCTTGAGTTCAGGAGTTTGAGACCAGCCTGAGCAAGAGTGAGACCCCATCTCTACTAAAAATAGAAAAACTAGCTGGGTGTTGTGGCAGGTGCCTGTAGTCTGAGATACTTGGGAGGCTGAGGCAAGACAATTGTTGGAGCCCAGGAGTTTGAGGTTTCTGTGAGCTATCTTGGGGCAACAGAATGAAACTCTGTTCTCCCCCTCCCCCCAAAAAAGAACAAAAATAAGGATCTTATTTAAATGGCAACCCCATGGTTTAGATCTGGAGCAAGAGCTTGTGCAGGCATGGAGAGAGCTAACCCCCCACCAGGGCTTAGCACTTCCCACTGACAGGAAAACCCTGCAACCTCATAGTGACCTCACAGTAACGAGGCAGGTACTGTTATCTTTCCCGACTTACAGAAGAAGAAACCGAGTTACACTGAGGTGGAGGAACTTGCCCAGGACACAGCAAGAGGCAGAGCTGGGAAGGAACCAGACCTCCACCTGGGCCTCCATTTCTCTTTAGAGAAAGGGGAGAGGAATTCCTCAGGAGGAAAGGGACATTGTTCCCAGTCCAGACAGCAGGCAGGATGTTGGAGTATACACTGAGCTGGCTGGCTGGCCCAGTCTGCAGAGCCTACTGGAGCCCCAGCCCCCTCCTCACTCCGGGCCTGCCTGCTCTGAAGACCCAGAGCCTTGACTCCCTTCCAGGGTCCTCATTACTGTACTGGGGGAAAGTAAGGTGGCCACATGAAGCACTTCCTGCAGCTTGCTGCTTTCAGTATGTTGGCCATGGCTGTGAGGGCCCCTCTGGTGAGGACTTGAGCAAGCCTGATGCCTATCCCTGGTGGACCTGAGACCGCCTACCCCTGCTTCAGGCAAGGTCCCTGCCTCCAGGGGTCCATTAGGAAGGTGGAGCTAGCAGACTAAAGGCATGTTAGCCTCCGGCAGGGGAAGGAAGACAGCCTAGACCAGTGTAGGGGCACGCATGAAACACGGTTCTGCCCTCTCCTGCAGGAACCAGGCCTCACAGAGACCCTGCTGGAGTCTGGACTGGAAATGTCCTATTCCCTGGTGGGGGCCGAGCTGGCTCACATCCACACCACTCCTGCCACCTTCTAGCCCCTCGGTCCCCACTCACTTGCGGCTGTCTCCCCAGTAGAAACTCTGCTCTCCCCTGGTCCAGACCCATTCAAGCTGCCATCTCTCCCTGTGCCTCACGGGCTCCTCATCCCAGCATTGGCCACGGAGGTCACTGACACAGTCCCCAGCTGCCTCTTGGGGGCTACCCCCTGCATTGGAAAGGTTTTCCTACTCACTGACATGGGGGAACATTCCCCAGTCAACAGGGAAGTTACAAACCTCAGGAAAATCACGGTGCTTAGCATCTTGTTCCTGAGACTTCCAGCTAATCAGTCCCAGAAGTTTTTGAGAGGAACCTTGGGGAGATGAGAGAATTTGGGGCAGCCCATCTGCTAGTTCTGCTGACATTCTGAAAGTCTACAGGGACCTTTCTCCTCTTTGTAAGGATTTGGTAAAAACCCTTTCTTCTCTATTAGCCTGTAGCCATCTGCCCTGAACTAGGGAACATACTTCATACCCCCAGCCCCAACCCCTAAATATTTTGCCCTGGGCTTTGGGTCGAATAACACCAACATTGCCGATAGGCCTCCCTTGCCTTCCAGGCCAGCTGACTCTATTCCTTGCTACTTTTCCTGGGGGTGGGGTAGGGGAGGGAGGTGCCTAGCCTGCCCTTGGCTCCAGACTCTGACAGCCCTGCCCAGACCTCTGCTGGATATCCTCTAGCACAGTCTGCTGGCTTTGCTCACCAGTGGGTCATAGGCCTTGTTCACAACCTGGCTTCTCTCTGGCTGCCTTGGGCTCTTCTTGGCTCTTGGGACCACCCCTGTTGGCTGTCACCACATTCCTGGGAGCCTGCCTGCCCAGCCTGGTTGTCCCACACCACCCCTTTCCAAGCCCAGACTGGCTTCTGCTGGCTTCTGGGCCCCGGCACACACCTCCCTGATTCTCCTGCCAGCTGTGCCTATGCATCTTGGGCTTGCAAGCAACCCATGGCAGAAGATGACACCTGGTCACAGCACAGATCCAAAATTCTGCTTGGGGTTTAGATCTTGCTTTCTTCTTTGGTCTGATGCCTCTTGGGCTCAGATAACTCCATTTGCCCAGAAATCTGCCTGGTCGGCTCCCATCAGCCTCTGCCCTTTTAAAACGATTCCTTCAATTCCTGGCTTCTCCAGTCCCTTTTCTTTTGAACCATTATCCATTATATCTCTTTTTAACTTTTTATTTTGAAATAATCACAAACATACAGAAAAGCTGAAAGCAGAGTATAAGTAAATTCTTTTCTCTTGACCTGTTTGAGAGGAGGTTGCCAATGTGATGCCCAAGCTTATCAGTGTGTATCCTCTGCAGCCAAAGCCACCCAAGGCCTCCCAGCAAGGACACCCACTTCCTTTGCTGAGGCCCCACCTCCCTGGAAGGCTGCCTTCCTTCCCTGCAGGGAATGTGACCCCTACAACCAGGCCACCCTATGTTATCTGTGCAACCAAAGGAATCCTCTGGGATTGGCCATTCTTCTGCAAGGGAGCTGAAGGCACTTCAGGTTCCCCACCTGATACCATCACACCACCACCTCCCGGCCATCAAGGTAGCCACATCAGGATGGCACACGTCATGTCCTTGTGCACACTTATCACATGTTTTTTCCTCCCTTTCTTCTTCCTGTTGGCATATACCAAGTCCACACTTTCCTTATTGGCAAAATGAGCAATTGGGATCAAGTGATTCCTAGGGATCCTTTAATAATAACAGCAGAATTTTATTTAGCACTTATTATGTGCCAGGCACTACAAGTACTTTACATGTAGCATTTTGGCTAATTCTCACACAAATGCTGTGTGATATACTCACAGTAGTCTTATCATCTCCATCTTATGGGTGAGAAACTGAGGCATAAGATAGCAGTGTAACTTATGCATAGACAGCCTCTCTGAGAGATGCAAGAATCCCATGTCGGTGGTCTGGTTCAGAGTTTATACCGTACTACAACAAAGTGCTTGTACAGATGCCAGGAATTTACTCATCAATTGAAGAGGCAATCACAGAAGTAAATATTGATAATTCCTGAAGGGAGAACTTACTACCTGGCAGCCAATTTACTATATGTCAGGTACTTACCACATACCAAGTACATTACAGACAGACATCATTTCACTTAATCTTTAAGATTTTGAGAAACAGATGAGAATACTGAGCTCGAGAGAGGTGAAGTGGCTTTCTAGTCAGTGGCATAGCCAGTGTAGCTGATGCCTAAGCTGTGTCCTTGTCACCTACTGCTAAACTGAGACACCTGCCTTGCTCAGGCTATTCCTAACAGCCATGAAATGCACCTTTCCCCCCAAAGCGGTGAAAGGCACCCAAGAGCACCAATGGACAGATGAGGCTGGAGCTTCGTGTGCGTGTGGGATGGGGTAGACAGCCAGGCAGGAAAGCCTCTGGGACCTCTGAAAGCCTTCCACGACTGGGCCTTCACCCTCTGGACAGTCAGGAACTGCTGTAGCTGAGAACAGGTCCCCACTCATCATCCACCTCTCCTGCCCTCTCTCCCACTCCAAGAAACTCCAATGTGGACAGGGAATAATTCTCTTCTCCCTAATCCAGGCCTGTGGGGCTAGGGCGCCCTCTGGACATTTGGTGTCTCCTTTGTGCTCCTCATCCCTTCCTCTGCGTGTGTTCAAATCTGGGCTCTGAATGAAACATCTCCCAGAAGGTGCTTCATCTCCAGCCAGGGCACCCTGCCTGCACAGGAGCTCAGATTAAGTCCTCTGACCTTTGAAAAAGGCCACCTTATCCTTAGGGAGGGACCACATGGCTCCCTCACTTGGGCCTTTTCCTACAGACTCTCTGAGCAACATCCCAGTATTTAGTGCCAAGCAGACATAGCCCATTGGCTGGGCACACAAGGTCACAGAGGGAAATAAAAGTCATTGGAAGTCAGGAAGGGTGAAGAGGGGTGGAAGAGAAGGACAAAAACCTACCTAATGGGTACAATGAACACCATTCAGGTGATGGGCACACTAATAACCCTGACCATTACAAAAGTTATACATGCAACAAAAACATTTGTATCTCTTTAGCATTTTGAAATAATAATAATGATGATGATAGAAGCAGCCTATCAGCTGACAAGAGCTGGAAAGACCCTACATGACAGCTCATGACACCCAGAGCTGGCTCCTCCAAACTACATGACCATCATCTCCTTTTACAGGTGAGAAAACCCAGGCTCACAAGAAACAAAGGAACTTCCCAAGGTTACAAAGCTAGTGATGGCTGAGTCAGGACTCAAAGCCCAGGCCCTGCACTGCAGAACCCAACCCCTTTCTCATATCTTCCAAACAAGGACCTTGTGGCCTTCCCTCCTGCAGGACTCCTCATTTCAAACAACACCCAAATATGAAAAAGGTAACAGTTTCCTGTGATTTGCAGTTGAGAGAATTGAGGTGCACCCACACTCAACCCTGCTCTCAGACACTCCATCTGCCTGACAACCCATACGTCATTTTTCCTTTTGGTTTTCATTCTTACTGTCCATGGCTCAATGCAGTTACAGAATTGGAGTAGAATATTTTCTCTTATCTGATGTGCAGTCACAACGGGCATAAAAGACACACTCAGATTTACAGCCTTTAGCAGCTCTCTGCTGCCTGGGTAGAAAGACCACCTTAGCCTAGAGAAAATCAGAATAATGCTGTTGGAAGGAATGAAAGAAGAAAGAAAGGAAGTAAGAAACTGCCTCCTTTGCTGTGTTCTTCCTGTATATCAGACCTGGGATAGCCAAGCCCTCATCTTACTGTTCACTTCTCACAATGATCCTATAAACAGGCAACATTATCCCTATTTAGATGAAGAAAATTAGGTTCAGAGAACAAAGGGACTGGGCAGTAATTACTGGAGGCAGAGTTAGAATATGACTCTCAGTCCAAAGCCCAAAGACCTAGAACACTGCCACTTCCTATCAGTGTCTCCAAATCCCAGAAGATCAGGGAGGTGCCACTCAGCTCCTGAAGTCTGTGGGAGGTGCTGAAAGGATGACCTTCCTTGAAAAGTTCTTTGAAAGAATGAGTTCCATTGCTAAAAAGTATTTGAAAACCACTTTCTAAAAGATGGTGGGAAAATTTCTTCCTTCTCTTCCTTTCTCTTTTCTTTCTCTTTCTTTTTTTAATGGCATAATAAACCCACAAGGAAGAGGAGAGATGGACAATAAAATTTTAGAAACTGGAAAGAGATGAAAGGGTGGAAAAGACTTTTCAGACCCAAGAAAACAGAATCCCAAATCTGCAGTAGGGAAAGCTGAGAACCACCCTGGCTCACATCCTAGGATCCCTCGAGACTCTGCAGGTGGGGGTAGAGGGGAGCCAAAAGAAGGATGGTTGGTGGAAGGTCTTTTTAGAAGCTGCCAGACTTCCATCCCTTCCTCAGCTCCAACAGCTCAGGAGACCACCCTTGCTCCATCCTGAGAAAGCCTGGAAAGGGGGAACTGAGCACCTGTGAGAGGTGACATTGGACACAATGAGGGCAGGGAAGGAAGTCCCCTAAAGAAATAAGGGGGAAGAAATGAAGCATGTACACTGGATACTGAATCCTCTCCCCATCTCCCTGACTTTTTCCTCTCTGTGGTTTCCAGTATGTAGGAATTGAACCCTTAATCCTCCAGAAGGGAGACTGAAGTCTTCACAGGGATTCTGCCCAAGAAGAAAGACCGAAAGCTACTGCCATCAATTTGCCCAGGTGGGCATTTATAGAGATGCTTACGGTCAACAAAGAGCCTCTCATTGCTTCCAGTCATCTTTGAGTCCCCCCATCAAAAGAAAAGCTATGAGAAGACACTAAAGACTCCGGACACTTGAGAAATAAGACCAAGCAAACACATGTATGAACAATCACAAGAGAAACAGAAATCATGCAGAAAAGAAAACCAAAACCAAATCAAAATTAAAAACACAACCAACAATAACAAGATTAATTGCCTCAGAGAGATAAGATATTGGATTCCATCAAATAAGAACGAGTTACTATTAAAGGGAATTTTCAGGAAAAAAAAAAAAGAGGTCCTGAAAACTACAGCTATGATTGTAGAAATGAAACATGCAATGGAACAGTCGGAGACAAAATGGGGGGAAGCTCCCCAAGTGCAGTGATAATATGTACAAAGCAGTGGGGAATCCGACAGGAAGGTGTGAAAACTCAAGGAGTAAGACACGAGGCCCAACCCCCAACAACACGAGTCCTAGAGAGAGTAGGAAAAACAAAGAGAGAAGAGGAAATCATCAAGGAATTCAAGGCAATTTTCCCAGGGTCACCAGATTGAAAGGGCCACTGAGTGAGAAAACTCACCCACACCCAGACCCATCCCTGTAAAATTTCTCCCTCTGGGGGTGAAGAGAAGATCTAAGAAAGTCACAGAGAATGAAGTAAGAGTCAGAATGGATTTGGAGTTTTTAAAGCAACCCCGGAAGCTGGAACACAATGGAGCAATATGTTCAAAACTCTGAAGGACCATGATTTCCAATCAAGAATTCTACATTTTGGCTGGACATGGTGGCTCATGCCTGTAATCCTAGCACTCTGGGAGGCTGAGGCAGATGCACTGTTTGAGCTCATGAGTTTGAGACCAGCCTCCTGAGCCAGGCGAGACCCCATAGCTTAAAAACAGCCAGATGATGTGGCAAGTTGTGGTGGGTGCCTGTATTTCCAGCTACTTGGAAAGCTGAGGCAAGAGGATTGCTTGAGCCCAAGAATTTGAGGTTGTTGTGAGCTATAACACCACGGCACTCTGCTGGGGGCAAGAAAGTGAGACTCTGTCTCAAAAAAAAAAAAAAAAAAAAAAAAAGAATTCTACATTTCAATCAATTGCAAAGCAGAATAAAAACATATCCAACATTTTCGGACAGGTAAAGGTTCTAAATATTTATCTCTCACGTACCCTCTGAAGAACACCACACTGAAGAATAGTCTCTGTGAAAATGAGGATGTAAACCAAGGTCAAAGAAGAGAGAAGGTTCCAGAAAGAAGGTCTCTAGGATGAAGAGAGTGAAGGGAGACCCGTAGACAGCAGTGGGAAGCACCAGGGCAGCGCGGAGCTTCCAGAAAAACACAGCAAGATGGAGCATGCACAGTGCCCATGTCTGGATGTCTTGAATACACACACACACGCATTTATTATCTGCAGTGAAAATGCAGGAAAGAAAAAGTAACCACAGTTGGTTTTATGACTTAGCTGTGAATTACACATGATACAAGTCTAATGAAAGGATGAGAGGACAGGGGCTGCAGGAGGGGAGCATGGAAGGCAGAAAGGCTCTTTAGTCAATAGATAATGCCGGAAGCTGAAAACCCAAGTCCAATGGACCCATGCGCGTTATTTAGAGATGTGGTGGTAAATCAGGATCATCATCTCAAAGAGATGAAAGTTTTTGCTTCTGAAGTTGGATAGGAGGAAGAAAATGTGGGGTAAAGAGGAAGAGTACTGCTATTTTCTGTAACAAAATTTATGAAAATACTTGATTCTTTAATGAGACAGAGTCTCAAGCTGTCACCCTGGGTAGCGTGCTGTGGTGTTATAGCTCACAACAACCTCCAAATCAGGCTCAAGCGATCCTCTTGCCTCAGTTTTTCTATTTTTTAGTAGAGATTGGAGAGATTTTGCTCAGGCTGGTTTGAACTCATGAGCTCAAGCTATCCAACCACCTTGGCCTCCCAGAGTGCTAGGATTACAGTTGTGGGGCACCACTCCCAGATTGAAAATATTTGATTCTTTACACTCATGCATGCGTTAACTTCTGTAAAAATAAAAGCTGAAAGAGAGCAAGAGATGGGGAGAGTGAGCACAGGCCACAGGGGCAAGGGAAGCCAGCTTCCTCCTGGGAGAGTGGCCTGATTCCTCAGAATAGGAACGAAGGCAGGGACTCAGGTAGACACTGTCTAGGTCCAGGCGATGCTACGTTCCCACTGCAGCTGCAGCCTCAGGGAGTTATCACCAGCTACCCTGGATTGCCCCTACCTAGGAGCTGAAAGCACTGCCTGCATGGAAAAATACATTCAACTTTAAATTTTAATCGGATGCAATGAAGTCTTCCCTGACATGCTCAGGAGGGCTCTGGCCCCAGAATACTCAGACTCTAAGCCTGCCCCATGATCAATACATCAATACGTCCTCTTCTTTCCAATTTGCTTTTCACGTTTCCTTCCTTCACTCTCTCCCTCCCTTCTTCCCTCTTTCTGTCTCTCCCTCCCTCCCTTTTTTCCTCCCTCTCTTCCTTCCTTTCTGGCCCCAGCATACTCAGTCAGTCTGCCCCACAATCAATGTCTTTTTCTTTCCATTTTGCTTTTCGCATTTTTTCTTTCTTGCCTTCCCTCCCTTTGTCTCTTCTTCCCTCCTTCTTTTCTCCTTTCTCTTTCTCTCCTCTTCTCTCTCTCTCCGTTCTCAGTGACATAATCAGCATTCTCTGATGCCTCCAAGTCCTTTGTGTTTTTGGAGGAAAGATAGGCTAGCACAGAGTTAATCTAGAGACTATCACCTAATAGTTTTATTTGGGGGATAATACAAAGGAATAACTTTTCCAAGAATCTAAGCAGTTTCCTAGGAACAGAAGTTTTCACCTCTTGTTTTCAAAATAGCCATTCACAAATCCATGTGGGTGAAGACCTGGGCACATAGGTGGCCCAGAATGGTGAAAAGGGGCCTGAATTGGGGCTCAGAGAACCTTGCCCGCTTCCCAGTCCCACAAAGCATCTTCTTTTCCTGCCGCCACTACCAGAGAAGGGCCTGCTTCTTGTCAGGGCACGGCCACATCTTCCTTGGGACTTTGCTCCTGCGCTCTGCCCCTTCTCCACTGGCATTGTCACCTGCCCCTTGGTGTGAATCTTCCTGAGTGGCACATATGTGCATGAGGACCCCTTAGTTCAAATATCGACACCCTCAATCTCACACTTCACGTGCCACTTTGCCCATTTTCCCTGCTTCCCTCCTCCCATTTAGGACACACCACCTCTCTTCCTCATTTTAGCCCTTGCCTTTGCAATTTCATCATCATAAAAACAACTTTTATCACCAGTGACCTCTGCAGGGTTCCACCCAGCAGACATTGCCTGTCCTCACCGACCTGGCTTCTGAGCAGCACTGGCTCAGCTAAGCGTGCCCTCCCTGAGACTCACCGACCTGGCTTCTGAGCAGCACTGGCTCAGCTAAGCGTGCCCTCCCTGAGACTCACCGACCTGGCTTCT
>CAUYPK010095482.1:0-24746 GCA_963574355.1 Loris lydekkerianus | reverse complement strand
GAAGGCTATAACCCAACTATAGCACAAGACTATGAGGAAAGGACCAAGGAAGGGGAAGGTAGTGGGGTGGTTTTGGTGGAGGGAGGGTAATGAGTGGGGCCACACCTATGGTGCGTCTTAGAATGGATATAGGCAAAACTTACTAAAGGCAGAATACAAATGTCTACATACAATAACTAAGAAAATGCCATGAAGGCTACGTTGAACAGTTTGATGAGAATATTCTAGATTGTATATGAAACCAGCACATTGTACCCCTCGATTACACTAATGTACATAGCTATGATTTAACAATTAAAAAAAAAAAAAAGAATACTGCTCCATGAACGCTCACTAGGACGGTTATTTTCCTGATGCCCAGTGTAGTAGCTCACACTTGGTAGATAAGGATCTGATCTGAAAACAGTTGCCATGTCTTCTCTGGAATTTAATGGTGTTGGGCTGGGCTAAAACTGGCATTCTTATCAGGAATAGGTGAATCAGCAACTGTTGACCATATAGCCCTTTTGGGCCCATTTATGGCCAGGTCTTAGGGAAGTACAAAGTGTGATTCTTCCAAGGACTTAGAATGTAAATAGCCAGATGCTGGGAAAACATGATACAAAGGGCAGCACTACACACGTCAGGGTGTGGCTGTGGGCATGTGTCCGTGCTGCTCACAACTGATACTTTCTCAATTGAGTAGACATTTATTTACTTTCTATGGTTTATCTCGAACTGGGGTTATGAGACGTTCAAACTGACCCTACCTTTAGGGGAGAGGGAGACGTGAAGTTTGGATGGGATGTGGCAGAGCTCGTCGTGTCCTCAAATCAGTGCATTCTCCCCAAATGAGAAATGACTTGAGTCTGAGAGGGCCTCTGGGTCTTTCAGGCCTGCTGCCATCCTTGGCGTGGACTCTGTAGTTCACCCACCTGGGCCCTGGTGGAAAGGAGGGAGAATGTTGGAGCCAGCAGTGTTAGGTGCCACAGGGGCAGTTTCTGACACCTGATGTTTAGGGGTAGAGGGTGCAGTGAGGTGGGGCTGGCAGTGGTGATGTCATGAAGGAGACTGAGATGAGGAGGACCTGTGGTCTGGAAGGTGGGGAATAATCCTCCAGTGCAGGACAAACCCTGCTCTAATTTGAGTCATCATGGCCAGTGAGATGTTGCCCCTGACACCTTCCCCTTAAGAGATAGGCATAAAGCATATGTGCCTCCTTCAGGTCACAGCCCGGTAAATATTCCCTAGTTCTGTAGGGCAGCCATACTCTGCCTGTGTGACGGACAGGCAAGGTTAGGAATGTCTGCATTGACCAATTCCTGGCTTAGACTAGTAAGATGTAGGAAAGATGGCAAACAGTCCCTGGGCCTCCAGCCCATACAACATCCTATGGCCCCCAACCTATCACCTTTCTCAGGGCGACATCCCCTGTCATGAGTTCTTATAGCACTGTGTACCTGTCCTCTGTGGTGTGTAGAATAGTTATTTTGCATCTGCTGTGTACTTTTTCCTCTTCTCTTTGTGAGAGTCCAAAGTCTGCAAAGGCAGGGACTGTTTTTGATCATTAATGTGTCACCAATATCTAGCACAGTGTTGGGCACTCAGTGGGCACCCAAGAAGTAGAGGGACAGGTGACTGGCTGAGGCTTGTTAGGGGTCAGACGTGACACACCTGAAAGTGGTGGCAGTGGGACATAAGAACCAAGGCGAGGGACCTTGGACACCTGCTGTTGAGCTGGGCTGGGCCCCCTTTGGAAAGCTGAGCCTTGACCCTGTTTGTGACGTGTCTCCAGCCTGTCTCTTCCTATCTCCATCCTGTGGCTGGTCCCCCACCCTGGGCCTCTGCGGGCTCTTTAGGTGAGAAGGGAAGTATGTATAAGTGATTTGATCTGTGCTTGTTTTCCCATAAGCTCCAGGACTGTATCTGTTGTGCTTCTAACCCCTCATGCCCCCTATGTGTTCACATGGACACTGTATAGAGGTGGGTCCACCAGGGAGAGTGGATGGAGGAGAGAGTGGGCAGGAACAGGCCCGAGAGGTTGCAGTTTAGATCCCACCGGGGCAGCAGCTCTTTCTCTGACAGCAGGGAGTCCAGAAGGCTTTTGAGTGTAGGTGTGTGGTCTGGGCTAGGCTTTAGATCAGTATAGACAACTAGCAGGCAAGTGGGGAGTCAGTGTCAAGTCTGCTGGGTTGCCTCAGCACCTGTGGCTCAAGCAGCTAGGGCGCCAGCCACATGCACCTGAGCTGGCGGGTTCAAATCCAGCCCGGGCCTGCCAAACAACAATGACGGCTGCAACCAAAAAATAGCTGGGCGCCGTGGCAGGTGCCTGTAGTCCTAGCTACTTGGGAGGCAGAGGCAGGAGAATTGCTTGAGCCCAGGAGCTGGAGTTGCTGTGAGCTGTGATGCCACGGCCCTCTACCCAGGGCGACAACTTGAGGCCCTGTCTCCAAACAATAAAAATATGACTGCGGGGTTCACTTCCTGGTTCTGCCACTGGATGTGAGAGTTAGGGCCAATTACCCAACCTGTTTCCTCCTCTGTAGGTGTGGAGGTGAGGGTTCACTGAAGCCCTACATGAAAAGAGTGAGACCTTAGCATGGAGCTTGCAGGGATTCAGTTTCTGACTGTGACCAGCCTTCTTAGCGCCAGAGTGGACCTTGAGAGCATCTCTCTCTGTCTGTACAGGAGAGGATAAATCAAGACCTGGAGAGAGGAACCTTTCTCTGAGGTCAGAGTGACAGGTGATGGCAAAGGCAGAACAGCTGTGTTCATTCCCCCATGCTGCCACCAACCTGGCTCCCGCAGCTGGATTGCAGAGCCTCAGAGCGAGGGCTGTCCACCACTGGGGGGACTGTCGGCACCCAGCACAGAGCACACACATCCTTAAGTGTTTGCTACTGAACGCCCTTCTATCAAACTATTAATACTTTTGGTTTGTTCCTCCAGTACACAGGGTGGGCCTCCTGTTAGAAATGCTGCCACATTGCTGCCACAAGCAGTGTGCCTTCTGCTCAATTATTTTCACTTTTAATTAAAGCATGAGAATGTTCTCCATGATTGCCAGAGTTACCTTGGAGATGCAACAGCTTCCAATTACTTGGACACCAGAGGCAATTTGTTTCTCAAGTTTGGCAATACAGGGCCCGTAAAACTAATATACTACCTATGATGAGGGCTATTTGTAATGGATTTAGAGTAATTTAATTATTTCTAAATGTAGTTGCACTATCTTAAATCAGTTTCAGCACAACCCTCGATCAATGGTGGGAGGGGACAGAAGCCACTCTTCCCTGCTGTGGGTAGAAATCTGCAGGGGGGGAGCTTATCAGACAAGTTCCTAACTTGAGCTCTTTTTTCCACTGAATTCCACAGTGTGAACATGGGAGGGGTGGGGGGGGACCTGTGGGCAGGTCTTGAGCAGTCATGCTAGCTGCTGGCAGGCCATTTAAATGTCAGGGAATCCATCTGCAGTGCTGTGCCTAGCAATTAAGAATTTCTTGGAAATAGGTCAGATGAACAAATTGGATGCTTGCCACCTCTGAACTTGTTGCCTGCCAAGCAGTTCCCGGGCACTTAACTCTCCTACATATGGCCTTATGTTTTTTTTGTTTGTTTGTTTGTTTGTTTGTTTTGGGGGGGGAGTGGGGGTGGCTGTGGAGAAAAAGGCAGGTGACCAGGAAAAATGGCCATGGAGTTGAGGACAGGGGCCCCTCCTGCTCACACAGCCCTAACGAGCCTACTCTCCTGCTAGACTGGGTTTGGGGCTCTGGACCAAAAGTCAGGGGGGCTTCTTTACCCTGTCTTCCTCTGAATAGGAAGGGTAGATAGATAAGAAGGGTAGCTCCGAAGGTGTTTTCCTGAGAACCTTAACCCCCGGCAGTTTCTTAGGAAGTAGAGGGTCTTTGATTAGGTAGGTTCAGGAAATGCTCCTTAATCTCTTGGGGCCAGCAGGGTGCATTAACAAACCAGTTCAGCTGTTCAGTGTTGTTCAGGTACCATCCCTTTGAATGGATGTCTTGTCCCTTGGGTTAAGTGAGGCCAGGTCAGGTTCTCTGCAACTCTTCTTCCACAAACTGTACTTTGGAAAAACACTGGACTTTAATAATTTTGAAGGGTTCTTTCCTACTCTTGGCATTCTATTAGAACCATTTTCAGGAGATGGATTTTAAATATCTGTAGGAGGAAAAAAAAGGCCTAGGGGTATGGTGTTAAGAGGAAACTGATATGGTTATCTGTGTTAATTTTCATCCAAGAAGCCTTCATTTCGTTCCTATAAGACAGGCTCATCAGGAAATGAGTCCCACAGCAATTTAGGGCCATTAGCAGGTGGTACATTATGTCTTGCAGGAGCCTCTTTCAGCCTCTGAATTCATAGGCTCTCCAGCAGACTTGGCTGGCTATTGGCTTTCCTAGGAGGCTTTCGATGACAGAATGTATAACTGGTGAGAGGAACCTCCAAGGGTGAGCAGGTCTTCTGTGGACAACAAGTATTATCCAAGAGATTTACACAGGCAAGACACTGAGGGAAATTTGGCTGCCCAGTGGCTCCAAACCCAGGCACTATGATGGTGTTTGGGATAAAGAGGGTCTAGGCTCAGAGGTGGCCATGAGAGGCAGCTAGGTAAGCAGGATCCCAGAGCCTGAGGGACCTGGATAAGTTATTGCATCTCTCTGGGGCTCAACCTCTTTCTGCATGAAAAAGAAGTTTAAACAGGAATTGTAAGTTTCTTCCCAGCTTTAAATGTCTGATGTTACCAGTGAAACTGTTCTAAATCATCTTCTCAGGTCAAAATTTGTTCCATGTTTTTGCCACATGTTCCAGCTTTCCACATTGATTAACTTTTTTCCCCAGCCAGTGAGTGTTTTCAGAAGGTTAAAGTTCAGTTCTGTGTGACTTAGTGTCACTGAAGCTCAGATGAAAGAGCTTGCTCGGGAGCACAGGGGTGCAGTGTCAGTGTGGGAGGAACATGTCTGTTGCATTTAAGTCTCCCAGCACATGTGAACACACCCACGTGTGTTGCATGCAATTTGAAAAACTCCTGTCCTCCAAGTGATTTTTGAGTATCCCAGCACCCACCTATAAGTAAATTACTGATCTGGCTCACCTGAGTTACTTTCCCGAAGGGGGAACTGACTCTAAGAGAGGGTGTGGCTTCTCCAGCCTTTGGATCCCTGAGTTCATTTTCAAGCACACAGCTGGTTAAGCTGGGAGCTGGTCATAGGTAAAGTATGTATGTGAAAACTTCTTACATACTTTAAGGAAGTATGTAAGAAGGAGGACGAGAACTGCTCCTGGGCTGAGGGTGAGCACTGCATGAGAAGCCTGCACATCTTGTGAATCTGCTTGTTGTACTGAAAGGATTGTCCTGTCCTAAGCTATCACTTCTCATTATGCTCCCTTTACTCCAGGGCTTGCCTTCTACCAGTCACTTGGCAGCAGCCTGGCACAGAGGGGGAGGGAACAGGAAGAGTGGAGTGAGAGCCTTTTGTTTAGTAAGGCCCTGATAGCAGGTGTAACCTTCAGTTTGAGCAGCACTCTAGTATGGGCACCTCTTTAGGCTAATAATAGATTATGTCTTCTTGGATCTTTATAAAAGTCCAGCTAGCAGCATGTGAGAGAGACCTGCAGGCCAGTGGCTGGGGGCAGGGTGGGTTCTGGAGCGCTGGGGAGGCCTTGGGTTTGGCTTGTTTTCCTTCTGCACAGGAGCACGGAGGGGTGGCAGGGAAGAGGGGTTGTCTTCCATGTACCTTCTGAAACTGTCCCACTCCCCCCAGCCCCAGGACGAACACCTAAAGAACTTCTGCCGACTGTTAGGAGTGGAGCACAGTCAGATGGAGCACTGGCTGTGCCATCGCAAGCTGGTCACCACCTCAGAGACCTACGTCAAGACCATGTCCCTGCAGCAGGTGGTCAACGCACGCAATGCTCTGGCCAAGCACATCTACGCCCAACTGTTCGGCTGGATTGTGGAGCACATCAATAAGGCCCTGCACACTTCCCTCAAGCAGCACTCCTTCATTGGGGTCCTAGACATCTATGGGTAGGCCAGCCACATGTCCTCCCAGCCCTCCACTCCACCTGCTCATCGAAGTGTCTTCCTGCTGGCATCTTAGAGCCAGCAAGGGCCTTGGAGATCCTCCTGGTGGTTCTCAGTGAGGGAGTGTAGGATGTGTGGGGGTGTTTGGGGGTTGTCAAAATGGCTACGGGTCACTGTTGGCCTGAAGCCAGAGATTCTAAGTGTCCTGTAACATAGAGGACTATTCCAAGGAAGAATCAACCTGTCAAAACACCAGGAGCTCTCCCACTAAAAAACCCTGGGGGTTTCCATTTTTACAGCTGGGAAACTGATGTCTACTAAGGGAAATGTCTTGCTCAGCATCATTCTGGAAGTTATTTTGAGAAATAGAACTTAGATTCAGGTTTTGTATCTAAGTTATGTTTTAACTGAGACATTAAATTGATCTCATTGATTTTTTATAATCTGTCGAGGTCATTATTGTAATGCCATAATTTTGCCCAGTGCTGGTGTGTTGTGTGTGGTCGTTCTTGAGATTTTTCTTCTTTCAGAATTCTGATCTGATTGAAGGATTGTCCTTTCTAGCGGCATGTTTTTGGCAGGGAGAGGCAGCATGGCGTGGTGGAAGTGAACCCGGCTGGCCACGCAGAAGCCAGTGCTCTCACCAGTGAGCTGCATGAGTCTCCGTCTTTCCTTCTGTAGCTTTAAATGAAGTTTTGAGCCACAGTCTCCATGAGGCTCTTTCCAGATCCTTGTAGGAACTGGACTGCAACCTCCCTTGCTTTTCAGACCAGTCCTGCCCTCTTTAGGCTAATAATAGATTATGTCTTCTTGGATCTTTAAACTATAGAAGTCCTGGTTTCTGCCTTAAAATAGAAATTCAGACCTTAGAAGTACAGAGTTGTAAGAACAGTGATACTCCAGTGAGAACAACTGCTTACTGGGCCTGAATTCACCTGGGTTCACCTTCGGATGTAGCTGGAGTAAAGCAGAATATACTCTAGAAACAGCCACTTCCTGTGGCAAAGATGGGCTCTCCTAATTATATCTGTGATGCAGTTGCTCATTGATTGGTTTCAAATCGCACTATACTGCATGCTATGGAGAAAGAAGAATGGAACTAGATTTCTGGTGTCACTAATGCCTTAGGAACATGCTAAACAGTGAAGTCACATGCACGAGTTAAGTAGTGCAGGAGGCATCAGAAGAAATTGTAGAAGGGTCTGTCTTTGGGCACTTGGTGCTGTGCCGGTTTCAGGGCTAGAGAAGGCATCCTTGTTTGCATGGTCGGGAGGTTTTCTGTGGGAGGCGAGATTTGAACTGGGTCATTTAATGGGCGTAGAATATGGGAGCTCTGGGAAGCACCTTTAGGAAAGGGAGCCAAAGGTGGGAGGAAAAAGCAAAGTGTGACAGGAAACCTTATCCCAGGAGCACACAGGGGAGAGTCACCTGGAGAGGGAGGCGGGAGGAGGCGTCCTTTGCAGGGTTGCAGCAGAGGAGCCCCGCAGGCCCCTTCTCATCAGCCGAGTGCCCTTCCAGTTGTTCTTGGGAGAGGATCGAATAGTCCATGCTCTCTGAGGGCTTCCTGTCTCATCGTCAGTAATTAATTCTGTGGTGTTCTTCTCTCTGCCTCAAGTATTTCCAGGTAATTGGATTTCCCAAAATACTGAGCTTCAGTATTGCCTTCTGAAATAAGACCTAGAGAAACCAAGGCTGCAGCATCTGACCCAATTCCTTTCATCCACCTGTAGAAGAACCTAATTTTACTGAGTTTTTGGAAGATTAATATGCACATTCATTATTTAATAGCATGTAAAAATATTATGATCACAACACTGCTGCTATGAAAAATAACCCTACCACGGTCCTATTGCATTTGTGTGTTTTCTTAACAGTGTTCAGAATTGAAATAGACTTGTTCCACCCTTCCCAGACATCTGCAGAGAAGCCTGGGTCCATTGCTGGGGAGCCTGACTGAGCTGGGCTCCTCCTTTGCTGAGTCTATAGGTGTCACCTGGGCTTGTGCAAGCTTTATTCTTGCCATTTAATCATTGTGTTTGTTTTCTGTAAGGCCCAGTCACTGCCCAGAGAGGAGAAATAAACTGTGGGAAGGCTTGTTTGAGGTTTAAAAGGAACAGTTTTTGGTGAATGGAGTTGGTGGCCTTGGAGAACCCAGTCTCCTCTTCCTAAGGTCACCTGCTAACCTGTGTACTACTTCATCTCTCCTTTTCTTGTTTTATTGACCAGGATTTGCTTCTGAAAACCTAATTAATTGCCATTTTTGTTCCTCTTTCCTCCTTGAGGCAACAAGAAATAAGTGGCAAATATATATGGCTTTAGTTTGGGAAAATATACCCTTTATTGGCCTCTAACTTCAGCCTGGGTAGTAGGGGCTCCGTCTGTGGCCAGCACATTCTTGCTGGGGACAGTTTGCCTAGGAGTGAGGTGTGGTAGAGAGGGTGTGTGCATTGTGCTGAGAATGGTTGAAGTTTTGGCCCCAGGAAGCAAGCGATGAGATATGCTAGGATTTAGGAACACAGCCTTCTCAGGCCTCTATTGCTTTCTTATGATATTTCCTAACACTAAATGTCCAACTCAGTGCTCTCTAATGATGTATTTTTTAAGATACTTTGTAAATTTTTAACTGTAAAAGTAAACTTACAACTATCTAAGTGTATAATTCAGCACTGTTGCATATATTCTCATTGTTGTGAAATTTCTCCAGAACTTTTTCATCTTCCAAAACTGAAACCCCACATCCATTAAACAACTTTCCACTTCCCTCTCCCTGGCAACCACCCGTCTACTTTGTTTCTCAGAGTTTGCCTATGTTAGATGTCTCATGGACCTGGAATCACAGTGCTCCTTTTTGTGACTGGCTTATTTCATTTAGTATCCTGCCCTCCAGTGTCATCCGTTTTGTAGCAAGTAGCAGGGTGAGTGATACTCGGTTGAATGTATGTACTGCGTTGTGTGTATCCATCCATCCGCTGGTGGGCATTTGAGTTCTCACCTTCAGGATATTCTGAGTACTGCTGCGATGAAAGTGGGTGTGCACGACTCTCACAGGTCCTGTTTTCAGTTCTCGTGGATGTATATATACCTGGAAGTAGGATTGCTGGATACTATGGTAATTCTGTTTTTAGTTTTTTCAGGAACTTTCACGTTTTCCGTAGCAGCTCTACCATTTTGTGTCCTACCAGCTGTGTGCAAGGGCTCCCACGCCCACATCCTCAACAGTGCTTATGACTCTCTGGTCTGACAGTCCTGTTGGGTGTGGCCATCCTGTCCCAGTGTGGTTCTGGCTGTCATTCCTCCAGTTAGTGATGGTCATCATCATTTCATGTGCCTCTTGACTATTTGTATATCTTTTTTGGAGAAATACCTATTCAAGTCTTTTGCCCCTTTTAAAATCAGGTTATTTGGGGGTTTTGTTGAGTTTTACTTTGTTTTCTACATATTCTAGATATTAACCTTTTATTAGAAATAGGGTTTGTAAATATTGTTTCCCATCTTGTGGGTTGACTTTAATAATATATTTTAAGTTAACTTAGATTAATTGTTTGCCTTCACTTTGATGAAAAAAAATTTTTTCTTTTATTTTCTTGGTCTCTCCAAAACAAACTTACAACCTTCCAACTGCAATATAGCTATTCAGAGGCACCTACTCACCTCCTTTGTCACCAGTATGAGAAGGTTTCTCTGAAAATGGACGGGGAGAAGTCAGTGACTGCACTTGCTCTCTAGCTGATGACAGTGGCCCAGCCCTGGACAGCCCAGGAAACCCCTGGGCATGCCACCTTCAGAGAGAAAATGCCTGGCTTACTCCACTATTCCAGACCCAACAGTGCACTCCAGGCTCTCCTGTGTGCTTCTGAGACTCAGATAAGGTCCCATTTTCTCTCTGTCCATACCAGCACTTCCCCCTGCCCCCTTGTCCCTGGCCTCACTGTCCTCTCAAAGCCTATAGCATCTAAAATTACTCCTTGAGGGGGTTCTCATACATCAGTTTTCTGTCATATTTTGAGAAGCTCTTTTGGGCACAGACTGTGACTTCCTCCTCTCTGCAACCCTCAGTTCTAGGGACAGTTGGTTGATGGGCAGAGGGTCACCACATATTGGGCATTTTCCTATCCCACATGGGCAGCCTGGTGTGAAAATGACCTGGAAATTGGAGCATGCGGCAAACTGAATGGATTTAGGTCTTGGAAAGAATAACAGCTCTTGGCTTTGGAGTGTGAGCTGCGCCTGGGCCTGTGTACTGTATAGGGACATCTAAGCACAGAGTGGCCCGTGAGCAGAATTCCAGTCCTGCTATTCTACAGTGCACCAGCACCCTGATGTTGTTTAGTAAAGAGATCAAGAGGTTAGCCTCTCAGTAGACCCTAAGGTGCCCTTGGGAGATTTCAGAGGCTTCAGGTTGGAAAGGGACCTTGCCCAAGGATGTTTAGATCACTTCTCTGACCTTAATACACCATAGTCCTATTTTTAAAGCTTTCTCTAGAGAGTATTTTCCCACATCATTTTTTTCTGTAAGATTTTTAATAATCATTCTCTAGAAGCCCTCCTATATCTTTTCATCCTGACAAAGATAGAATGCTAGAGAGTGATCTCTGCCAACTAGGAAGACAAGCCTGAGCTAAGAGATTCCAGTTCCTTTGACCTGTGCTCTGCGAGGAACCGTGCCTCTTTGCTCTCTCTCAGGTCAGGGTTCATGGAGAGCTTCCTGGAGGTTAATTATTATCTTGGAATGACTAGTTGACTTTTTATTTCAGCTTCACTTTCCAACAAATCCTGCCTTATTTTTAGAGATATCTGTAACCCTTATTACTCTCTAAAATTGAGGTAGAATGAGAAGGAAATTGTAAACTTTTCAACAACATTCTGAAGATAGAAGGAAATTGAAGCAGAGGTGATCGTTGTGCCACCAGGAGTCCAGATGCCATGTCTCAGTGTCAAGCTTTAGTCTATGTTTTGACCTTCCTCCCACCCAAGGATTCAGGTCTAAATATTCTCAGCATTGATTTTACAAAAGGAATTCAATTCCCTCTGGTATATAAATTTCTTTACGACGTTTTAATATTGTAGACTATAAATTGATTCATTGTGTTTATTTTAAAAAGCCATCTCTGTTGATGTGAAAAATTACTACAAATATAATTCCATTGTAAAGGAGAAGTTGCCCTACCTTCCAGACTGTGGCCTTCTGAGGTTCGTCTTCTGAGACATTTCCCAAGCTACTCAAGCCCCTCATTCGTCTCTGGGCCTCTGGCATTACAGTAATTACATTAGATGGCAGAGGAATTGTTACCAGATAATGCCTTAGAAATAGGAAAATTATGAGCTAATTTCAGGCCATTTCAAATTAATGAGAATGTTCTTTGTGGAGCGCTACCAGTGTAAACCTTTAGAAAATGACAAGTGGGAGATATTTAAATCCTCTCTCTGTGGAGCTCAGTACAAGCTCTGCCAACACTCCCAGTTGCCGTTATCTGGCCAGTTGCTGGGGTGGCTCTTTTGTCTTCCTTCTGGGGTTTATTAATTAAATTTCCTCCAGGGCTTGGCTGTTGTCAGCAACCTCTCTTGAGGTGGGAGGCTGGGGGAGGGAAAGAGGTTCTGGGGGATGTTAATTAGGTCTGTAGGACCCTCACCTGGCCTGGGAGGGCCCCAAGCCAAGGCAGTGACCGGCAGACACAGTACCCCTCTTCTGTCGGTCTAGAGTGCACAGGGCTGATCTCCTTTGTCCCAGCATGGACTTTGCTTCTTTGATCTCGTGTTATTAACCTAGAATTTTTCTCCCACAGGGCATGGCCAAAGGCTACACTTTAATGTGGTTGTCTCCAAGCAGTTGACTCCTTTGATCTCAAAATTTCCCACTTCCCTGCTTCTTATATCTTGGAGGGGAGGTGGTATGTGTCAGGGAGGAGAAGCCTGTTGCCTCTGGGCACCAACCCAGCTTGTGGGGTATCTGATGGCCAGCTTGAGGACCCTAGCACTGCTGTTTCAGGTGGTTCTTAGGGAGTAGGATTTACTGGAAGGGCTTGCATGGCTCTTTATATGAGATTGAGGAAATGCATTTTTCTATACTGAAGAATAAGAGGAGGGAGAAATAAAGATTTTGGAGGAGGCTGAATAAAGCCTACGCCCCTGGCCCTCTCTGCCCCTCAGCACGTGTTCAAATACCACCCCTTCTGGGAAGTTGTCCTTCATGTCGATAAGCCCTTCTGAGTCATCTCTTCTTCCTTTTTTATGAAACATTTCCTCCTTTCTGAATTAAGACTGTGCTCTCAGTAATAAAACTGTCTGGGTTTGAATATTGGCTCTTCTGCCTACTGACTCTCTGAGCTTGGGCAGGTACCTCATCTCTCCACACTTTGGTTTCTTCAGCTTTAGGATGGATGAAGGATAGAACCGAACTCTTGCTTGCTGTGAGCTGTCATCGGATGGGAACCATGAAGCACCTGGGTCTTTTGTTCTGCAGATTGTCATTGGCAGGGCCTCTGCCAGCCATTTGGCCTATTGTGTGAATGAAAAAGGCAGCTCTTCCTCCTCTTCCTCATGGATTTCCACCCCCTTGGCCCGATGCTGTTGTTCAGGGCCCCACTCCTTGTAGCTCAAGCTGCTGGTGCTTGTCACCTAGCCAGCACAACCAGTGACAGCACATGCATCCAGTTACGAGCCCTTATCTGCACAGCCTGTCAGCCATTTGTAGTCCTTTCATCCCCATGCTCCTTGATGACATGAGAACCTTCCCATTACTTGGCCACCACCAGCTTAAGTCAGGCTCTGACTGGGTCTTGCCTGGCTTCCTGCTCCAGTGACAATGACCTCAATCGACTTCCTGCCTCCAGTCTTATGTACATTCCCCCAAATAAGTTTCTCTCTTGCCCAGTTCTGATTGTCATTTAATTTGAAAATCCTTCAGAATCTCCCTATTGCCCCAAAGAGAATTTGGTAAGATCCAAACTTTAGTGTAGTTCCTAAGACCTGTGAGAAGGACGCCACCACTGTGGCCTCGTGCTGCACTATGTCTCATCCCACCCTGACCTGTCCCAGCTTGACGTCCTCTGCAGGGCCACCAGGCCATACTACAGACACCTGTGTTGTGCAGTGCATGATGGGGGTTGATATTCTAGAGCAGCAGTTCTCAACCTTCCTAATGCCGCAGCCCTTTAATACGGTTCCTGTGGGTCGTGACCCCCATGTTGAGAACTGCTATTCCAGAGGATGAAGACCTCTAATAAATCCATTTCTTAAGTTAAACCCAACAATATTTACCAAGGATCACAGACAATTCACAAAGTGCAATTAGAAAACGTTAAAGTCTATTAATCAAAGAAATTAAAATACATTCTATACCCAGTAACCAAAGATTTTTAAAAGTTAATGTTTACTATTGGCTAGAGAGCTGTGGTACGTGAGTACTCTTCATGGTGAGGGACGGGCCAGCTGTGGGGGAGACCCTTGAGACTAACCTGAGTGGAGCACAAGGGGAATTTCTCACAGAGTGAAACTGTTCTGTCTGGGCTGTGGCGATAGTTACATACTCAGTGACATTTTTCAAAAATGCACCAAAATATACCCTTAAAATTCGTGCATTATGTGTAAACTCGAATTCCATAAAAATGATTAAGATTATTGACCACTATTAGGAGAACAAGCCAATTTCCTACATTGGGGGGTGGGGGTAAGATAATCATATAGATTAGTTCCACCTTGCTAGGAGTTATTTTGCTTCTACCTTTTAAGATCCGATACTCTTTGAGTGGTAATTCTAGGCTAGCATCTTTAGGAAAGAATCATGAATTCAAAGAATTTGTCACAACATTGATAGCAGCTAAAAACTGGAGAAGGAAACAAAATGCCCTTTATGGGGAGTGTGGGAGCCCCAGCGTGTTCATAGAGCGCCTTTGTGCAAATTGAGAAAGGGTGTTGTGCCCTCAGGATGGAGCCTCCTCCCCAGGGCGAGAGGGGGCTGCCTGAATTTTGTCTCCTGGCCCTTCACCATTCCCAGGTCTAGACCACAGCCCTGATCCGTACAGCCCTGATCCTGGTCACTGAGGCAGACATTAAAGTGGATGGTTTCAGGACACTGATGTGAGGAAGTATTTGTGATAAAAAAGTATTTGTGATAAAGTAAATGATAAAAATAGGAGGTAGAACTTTGCATTTTTGGAAAAAAAAAAAAAAAGTGTAAGATCCTTAAAAGGAAATCTAGTAAAATATAGCTGGCATTTGATATGAATGACAGAATCATTGATGACTTTCTCTTTTTTTATGTCTGCTTTTTCTAAATTTTCCTGCTGTCAGTTTTTTTTCTAGTTATAAAAATATATATGCATTCTTTCCTAATGAGGCTCTCTGTAGTGCTGACATCTGCAGCAGTGGCCTCTTTGAACACAAGAGCAGAAACTAAGGATTCTGTGGTGGCCTTGGGGAAGAGTTGGCAGGGAGGACAGGGTGAGGGCAGTCTTGAAAGGAGATACCTCTTACCTTTGTCTTCTCTTTCTGTTTTGCAGGTTTGAGACTTTTGAGGTAAACAGCTTTGAGCAGTTTTGCATCAACTATGCAAATGAAAAGCTCCAGCAGCAGTTCAACTGGGTAGGCTGGGCTTCTGTGCTGGGCCTGGGAGCCCTCTCTCTCCCTGGGAGTGCTACCAGGGTTATGGTTCTTCCATTCCAGCTCTGCCATCACCTTCCCTTGGTTTCCTGGTAGTGCCCTGAGCTTTAGAAAGGTGCTCCCACTGTCAGGAGGAGGTCTGAGTGGGAGCTGTGCTGTGCTTCCAAGGATAAATGTTCCTCCCTGTGGCCTTGACTCTCAGTCCTTTGAGCCTGAGTTTCTTGGGTATTTAAGCATCTGCAAGCCAGATGTGGGGCTTCTTGTGTTTGGGGTAAAACAACACAGGTGATTTGTTAAAATGTTCCTAGGGAAGGGTTCACATAGGAATGAGAAATCACCTACTGCCCTTTTCTTTTGTGCAATGGTTTCTAAAAAGCCCCCAAACCTTTCCTAGCAGTTACCTGGTGTCCTCCAGGACCCAGAACTCACTGAGCACTTCCGTTCACTTACCATGACCTTTTCACCTCTTGTCCTAGCATGTGTTCAAACTAGAGCAAGAAGAATACATGAAGGAGCAGATCCCTTGGACCTTGATTGATTTTCATGATAACCAGCCTTGCATCGACCTCATAGAAGCTAAGCTGGGGATCCTGGACCTTTTGGATGAAGAATGTAAGGTAAAATTGATGATGCTGTCTTTGAAGTCATTCAGTTCTGGGCTTGGGTGTAGGGCTGAAGGCAGCTGTGTAGTGCAAGGGAGCATGTAAGATGTCACAGCTGAAATTGCAGCTGAGATTAGCTGCACTTCAGTTTGTGGAAGAAGTGTTGGGATCCATCCTGAGTTCTAGAAGGGAGCATAGCACCTGTGACTGGCAGGTATTGCTGTATTGGTAAATGTGCACCTCTTTCAGCAGAAACTGGATGGCACGGATGTGGTGCCCCACATAGCCAAGGTATCAAGAGAAGGTCCCCAACATCTAGGCAGGTATTCCAGAGAGTGATCACTCAACAGCCCATAACCATCTTTGCCATGGCTCATGAGTGTGATAGAGCTGTGTGGATTGATGGCAGGTGAGATCCGTAGGTTTCCCCTTCTGGCTTTTTGTGGACTCTACCTGGTGGGACAGGGAGAGTGCCTGATAGCCCTGGGATCCTAGCTTTTATCAGTCACCTAACTTCTTTGGCCTGGTTTCCTGCTCTGAGTTATGGGGATTGGATCTAGTGATATCTAAAGTCTTTCCCAGTGTGGTGAGTGGTTGCTAAGGGGGTAAACACCTACTAGTTAGTTGAAAATTATAAAAGCCATATGGTTCTTGGGATCAAAAGGGAAGAACCCAGTTGCTTTTGCTTTTTAGACTCCCACACTTTGCCTCTAAAAGGTTGAGTATAGCTTGGAGATTTGGTAGGAGGCAGCGTTTCTCTTCCAGAAGGGCTCTTCTAGTTTATTGCCCTTGAAAATGAAAAGAAAACAATAAGACAATAGAGGACATAGAAAATATACTGAACAAGACAGCTGGCACATTTTCATGTGGGCTTCATCTTCATAGTCAGCTTCCAAGCAGGGATAACTTCTCAGTGTGACAGGTGTTGTCTAGGCTTAGTCCGCCAGAGAGGTTGCAGTAAAGGTAAAACAGATGTCCCCAGATTCAGTGGTGATGGCCTAATAACCAGAGTCACAACCTAGGCCCTGTAGGCTCTCCTCCTGCCCTTCTGTATGTGCATCCACGTGGTTTGCCATCTGCCGCCAACAGCCAGGACCCTTCTCCCCCTCCCATCTCTTCTGAGATTCCTACCAGTAACTGTCCCTCTATTACACTCCCCAGCCCAAAGGCAGCACCCTATCCTGTGTCCAACCCAGGCCCCTGGGATGCTAAGCAGGTGTGGCCCCCAGCCCTTGCAGAAGTTAGGATTCCAGCTCTTCCTTCACTCTCACTCCCCAGGAGTGAAAGGTCTTGGTCTTGCCTTTCCCATTTACACACAGCCTCTCACGAAAATGTCCAAATGCTCCCAGATGATTGATTTTGTGAATTTAGCTGCTGCCTACTTGGTGTTCAATGATTTCCTTTTGCAGGCAAACTAGGGCCACTTGTGAATATGTTTTTGGCTTGTGGTCTGAGGATGTGAGAGGTGCTGCACCCAAGGGAATGTCTCACAGGCATGTCAAACCCGAGCAGAGAGATGCTGGTCCCATTGCCCAGTGGCAGAGTCAGAGGGATAGAGACCTCAGGCTGGGGAAGTCAGCAGGCAGAGGCCCTGGGCTGGCCATGTTTAGAGGCTGGAGGGGTGTTGGCCTCCAGCTGAACAGTGTTAAGAGCAGAGGGTGCCGACTTGGGGGTACCACTGAGCCCCACCTGGCCTTTGCGTTCTACTGAGGTCTCCTTGCTTCACCTCCCCAGGCTTTTTAGATGGGAAGGTTTGCAGAGCAGCCTGGGTTTCCGGCTGGTAGTGTTGAGACACTGGGCAGTGCTGTAGATGTGACAGTCTGGACTCACCAGCAGCTGAGGTCATAGGTGTGTCAGAGGAGACAAGACAAATACTAAATTAAGGAATAAGACAAAAGCTCACAGTGCTGAGGCTCTTTATACCAGATTTGATTGGTCTGGGAATTCAGAGGGATTGAATGTAACCTGATGTGGCATCTAGTTAGCAGGGGAATTTTAAGCCAGCGGGTGATATTATTCATCAGAACTCATTGACCTATACACTTAGAAGGATGCATCTTGCTCTATGGAAATTATTCTGCAATAAATCTGACTTGAAAAATAGGGAAGCCTACTGGGCCCCTCCAGAAGCACCCAGAGGCTCTGAGCCCACACAGGTCAAGGACTCCCTGTGGGATTTCTCACAGCTCTGCAGCTTGGTGTCCCTCGGGACTGATAGTAGTAGACCATGGGGCCACTGCAGACACATTCCTGTCCTCGCCATCTCTCTCATACTCCATGGCAGAGGAGAATGAGCTTGTGCTGTCAAGAATTAGGTTCTGTGACACTACCCCCCTCCCCATGTGACAGAACACGTCAGATGGATTGGACTTGTGATGTAAAAGCAGCCAGGGGGAAAATCACTTTTCCTGGAGAAGATGTACAGTGTCAGGCAAGGCAGAAATCTGGGGTTTAATTACAAATATGGAGATGGGGTGGCTGTGGGCTTAAAGGGGCTGCATGCAGGGAGCCCCAAAGCCCAGGAGTTCCACCACAACAGAGGCACACAGACAGCACCAGGGTGTTAAACTGCCAAGGTGGACAAACCTCACTGTGGGCTCCAGCTATAGTCAGAGCCTGCCTGATCCCTGCATGGCAGCTGGCAGCTGTCCACTATTCACTATTATCCAAGGGGGTGGTGAGAGAAGGTGTTCTTTGGAAATGCTGATTTCCAGGTTTCTCTTAAGAAAGCTGTAAGTGCTTTCTGAGGCTCAGGGGTAGGGGTGGAGGGTAAGGAGCAGCAGGCCAGCACTTGTCCCTTAAGGACTAGGAATTTCTGGCTGTCCCTGTGCCCACTCATCAGTTCCCTCCCTCTTGGAGGAACAGGCTAGTCTGGGCTGGCAGGAAATAGGAGGTCAGAGCATATGCCCTCAAAGGTGACATGTTTGCATTTTAGCAGGGCTTTTCTGGAAAGTGATTCCTTGACCCTTAGAAGCAACTATAGTGAGGAAAAAATCCAGACATTGTCCCAGGTGGAGATGCCTGAATGGGGAAGCAGGCTCTGCCCTGTGTCGAGGTTTGGTAATTCCACAGATCCCAGCATGGAGAGCTGACTAGGACAGACCTTCCTATTAATTTGTTGGTGCTGTGGCTGAGATTGACACCAGGCTGAAGGAAATGTGTGAGGCCAGTGGCCTTCTGTGTCCTGACTGGGCCCCTCCTGCTGCCATGACAGTTTACTCCAAATTATAGGGTCGTGGTTTCTTAAGAAGGGCCCCAGGGATCTCCTTATCCAGAGCTTATGTACAGGTTTGGATCCTGAGGTGGAGGGAAGCAAGGTGCCTACCTGCGTTCATTCACTCATTCACCCAGGAAAGCATGGTGACCCCCTGGCCCTTCTGCTTTGAGGGGCCAGATGAGCAATGAAATCCAGCCTGGTGAAAAGAGACTGGAAACAATAGGGAGGAGATGCCTGAGAAGGACGTGTGTCCTGGAAAAGGAGTCTGCAAGAGGACTGTGCTGGGCCAAGGGAATGCTGTGCCTGAAAACCTTCAACTGGTCTAATTTGCCTGGAACCCCCTGGGTGGGGGCAGGTAAGGTTGGAAAGTAGGGAACATCAGAGAATGAGCAGCTGTGTCCTCCCTAAGGAGAAGCAGGGGAGATAGCATCAGGTATGGACCTCTCAGACTCGGTGCAAGCTCAGTTAGAGAGCCTGAGGTGGGGGCACAGTGAGGAAAGACGCTGGGGAGGTCCAGGCAGGAGAGGACTGAGCTTCTGGGATCTCAGCAGGGGGGAGGGCCTCAGCCTGGCTGCTGGGTAGAGTTGTTCTAAGGGAGTTACAGGGCAGAACCCTAACTACAGTAATGTGGGAGCAGCTGGTGGTGAGACAGTGGAGATGGTAGCCCCAGTGCTCTTCTGGAGCCCTGACAGTGAAAGGAGGCAGCTGGAAGAAGGCATGGGTGGGTCATGGCCCCCCAGGAGGCAGGGGCGGGTGGGAAGAGCAGGGCTGGGTGGCTGGATGCAGGTGAGCTTTCTGGATGCTAGAGGAGGAATTGGAGATTTCCTTCTTGACAACTTTTATTTTCCTGTGAAGAAGGAAATGAAGCACCTGCTGAGAGGTTGGCAGAGTCATAAGCTTGAAGAGAAGGGAGGAAGGAGGGAATCCTGCCATCTAACCAGGAAAGAGGAATGAAGGTGTGGATTTGTTTGCTGAGGTCAAGACCATAAATAGACATTCTGAGGTCAGATTCTAACTTAGACCTAGGAATAGTGTTTTCATTTGTAAAAGTAATTCTCAGTGAAATTTGATTTAATTTTTTGGCAGCAATACTATATTACACTAAACTGTGTCAGCAGGGCTTAGTTAAGATGAGTTAATGTATGATTTTATCCAGCCACCTCAGGTAGGGGGAAAGAGAGGGTGAGTAGTTGGCTCTGTCTACAACTGATGTTTTTGTAAAGGTGAAAAAGTAAAGGCCTGTAAGTGACATTGGGAGTGGCAGGTGGGTGAGAAGGCGCCATCTCCACTCTGGAGTGTGGTTTAAGACTGCAGGGTCCTGGGGGCCCCAGCTGCACTTACGGGGGAGCAGAGCGTGTTCCTTAGGCTGAGGGACCTGAGGGAGTTATGGGGCAGTGACGATTTGAGACTCAGCAGAGGTAGGCAGCATGGGGAGCCCACACATGTATGGGAAAGAAGGAAATAGTGACGGGGGGCAGTCCCTGGTGTCAGTGACCCAGGAAGACAGGGATGAGAAGCAGAGAATAACAGAGTCCATCACAGCCATCGCCTGCCGGCTGTTTCACTGGGGGCTTTGGCTCCCTATGATGTCCCAGTGACAGTGGCATCTATGATGCCTGGTAAAGAGCACAGTTTCTGCTCGTGGCTCCAGAGAGAACCCTGGTGAAAAGTCCCAGGCCCCAGGATGTACACCCCAGGCTGGAAAGGGGGCTTAGGAAGCCCAAGGACTTCCGCTGCCACCCCCTCATCACCACCTTCTATAACTATTTTAATAACAAAGAAGAAAATCCAGTTTCATGTCTTAGCAGCTTTAATGAGATACGATTCACATACTGTACAATTCACCCACTTAGAGTGTACAAGTACCGGTGTTTAGTGCGTTTACAGAATTGTGCAGGCTTCAGCACATCAGTTTTGGAACATTGTCCTTGTCCCACATAGAAAACCATTTGCAGCCCTGCCCATCACCCCCCCCTCAGCCTAGGGAACCAAGAATCTGTCTGTGTCTATAGATTTGCCTGTTCCATGCATTTTGTGCAGATGGGACCTTCACTTTTTGATGTGACCTGTGATGCTGGCCACATATATTAGGCCTCAGAGGGACAGAACCAGCCTAGATGAGGCTGGAGTTGGAGTCTGACCGCCTGGCCTAGTGCTTGCTCTGTATTACTCTGCAAGGAGCATGAAAAAGCTCATGTGAATCTGCCTGTGGATTCCCTTTTAAAGCAATTGATTTGGCTGCATATTCCAAAGCTACTGATAGCCGTGATCCAGTTGTTACCACAACACAAAGTTTTCTTTCTTCCTCCTATGACTGTTTAAAATCTACTTTTATGAGCTGGGCTCCTGTAGCTCAGTGGTTAAGAGTGCCAGCCCCCTGCACTGGGTGTAGTGGGTTCAAAACAGGCCTGGGCCTGCTAAACAAACAAAAACATGAAATCAAAATCTACTTTTATGGAAAGGTGTTTGAAGAGAAGCACCTTCTACCTAACCCTACCTTTGCAGCTGCCTTTAAAACTATTTTTAGGCAAGAAAGCAAAATAGCCAAGAACCCGTGCCCCAGAGCCAGCCTGTCGTGGTTGCAACCCCAGCTCTCCTTCCCACTTGTGTGACCTTTAGCAAGTTCCTTAACCTTGCTGTCTCAATTTTCTTGTCCCTAAAATATGTGCAAACACTGTGTCTAGCTTATAGTATCAGATGAGGCTGAAATGAGTTGATATGTCAAAACATATAGCAGTTAAGTGCTGTGGGCATCAGCCATTAGTATTATCTGAGAATCTTAATCATTGTGAATTCCTGCCGGCCCTTATTCTTCCTTAGAAGCAAAGTGGTCAGTGAAAGGAGAGACTGGTCCTTGTCAGGAAGTATGCATACATGTGACCTTGATTGTCAGTCTCCTCTGCTTATTAATTCATGCCAATCTGAGTTAGTGAATATGCAAGGTTATGGAGTCTTCTCACAGGCCAATTTTATTTTCAGGACAAGCTGATTTTGTTCCTAGCAGATCTAAGAGTTTGCCCAGGTGGCCTTCTCGTCGTGGTCTGTCTGCCCCAGTTGCTCCAGTCCCTTGAGGTTCCTGCCCTGCCTGGTCCTGATAGCCCTGCCAGGCTGACCTCTCCCTCCTTCACACCTGGTGGTTCTAAACACAGGATGCTTGGAGACAAATATAAAACCGTATATATAGAAAGTGCTGAATTAAATATATCTTATTGTCTGCCCCACACAATTAATAGCCTCCTTTAAGAAAGAGCTTTTTTTTCTTGAATTTCCTTTGGCACTTAGCACTGGGTATTTAATATTAGTTACACCAAATTGAAGCTTGAGAAAAATCAGTTTGCTTACAAAGGATTTTAGAAATTTCTTCCTAAGCAGGTAAGCATTTTCTTCATGGCACAGATTTTATTAATTTAATATACAAAGCCCTTTGTACATGGCTAGTGCAAGGGTCATCTTCAGCCCTGCCTGATCTAAATGTACAATCTGAACCAAAGACGGGTAAGTCAATTAGTGACCCGTAACTGCAGACTGCACTGATTCTGGTCAGTAGGTGTGTGAGTAGTGGTCAGGGATGACACTGTGATGGGATCCTGAACATCCACAGTCGAAGCATTCTTTCCACAGTCCTACTAGTGGTCCTGGTTTGAGAGGGGGAGCTGACAGACTCCATTTCTCTGTGGTAGCTCTTTCCTTTTCACAAAGCACTCTGCTGTGTTTTGTGGTTCTGCAGGTCCCCAAAGGAACTGACCAGAACTGGGCCCAGAAGCTCTATGACCGGCACTCCAGCAGCCAGCACTTCCAGAAGCCCCGCATGTCCAACACAGCCTTTATTGTTGTGCACTTCGCAGATAAGGTGGGCGTTCCTGTAGCCCCACTTTAGTTAGATTCAGATTTCTAGGCAAAGAAGGAGCTGTCTCTTTTGAATTCAAGTGGCCCAAAGCGTCCATCCTTTATTACCTACTTCATTTCTGGGGGGTGCCAAATTGCTACTACATGCCAGGCAGTTGGCATTGCCCAATCATACACTTAAATATTTATTTGAGGGTCACTTTTGGGGGAACTCAGCAGCAAGTAAAGCAGTTATGAGTCTGCCCTGATGGAGCTTGAAAGAGAAAAGGGGGAGGAGTAGAAAAGGGATCCTGAACAGCCGGTCTGCCTTCTTACCTGGGACAGGTGTCACTCTCCTTCAGGCTGCTCCTTTCCCAGTGACTGGTGTGTATGTAGAATTTTTCTAAATGGTTTGTTCCATATACTCCAGCCCTGTGTTTTTCACATTTTAGTTTGTGTATAAATCACCAAGGGCTTTTTTAAAATTCAAATTCTGATTCAGTGGGTCTGGGATATGGCTGAGAAGATGCATTTATACAGTCCTAAAGAAACCTTCTGTCATGGGAACTCCCTTTTAAGGCAATATTTTCTTCCACAGAATGAATACTCAGTTCTCTCTTTGTAAATCCTGAACATTTATTGGGTTTGCATTTTAAATGAGAGCATCTGTGAGTTTCCTATCTACTTGCAGTGCCTTTCAGGGAAACCCTACGTGGTTGAGATGGAAACATTCAAGTACTCAAACTGCTGAAGGAACCATGTCAGGCTGAGGCACTAACTGTTGTTTCTCTGTCCTGTTGCTGTGGCCCCAGGTGGAGTACCTTTCAGATGGTTTTTTGGAGAAAAACAGGGACACGGTGTATGAAGAACAGATCAACATCCTGAAGGCCAGCAAGGTAAAGAGCACCAAATGAGGCAGAGAGCAGGACTGTCACAGCAGAGCTGGGTTGGGGGAGGTAGGTGTTGGCCCCCTCCAGATGAGGGGGGAGAGCGAGGGCTTTTTGGTTATTTCAGTCTAAAAACCTTTGAGCATGGCCTGATGGAGGGAAGAAAGCAGGGAGAAGGGGTGGGAGAGAGATAGCCAGGAGGGATGCTTGCTAGTGGAAGGTACATGACAGGTGACAGGAGAGACAGTGGTAAGCAATGATGAAAACACAGCTGTTATTCATTAAGTCACCTCTCTACCATCTGCCTGTGGATGTAAAGTTATTTAAATCCCTTCATATCTCAGGATCTGTGCGTTTAATTTCTATTTACCAGTCTATAGAACCTCTCTACAAATGAGAACTTAATAGAATGGGAGGTACGATTTAAGGGACATTTAAATCTGCTACTTCGGACTTTATCACATGGTATAATGTCCAGAATTTTACTTATTTCCTTTCCATGAGCATTGCAAAAAGTTAGCAAATATTGTGTTCATTCTGCAAGTAAAGGAAGGAAAGCACCAATTTATCGAAGCATATTTATTAAGCCCTTTCCTTGTGAGGCACTGCTGTACACACAAGACAGACTCTTCCCCTTAGTTGCTTAACTCTAATGGACTGCAGGTGGGTAGATGAAGACACACACAGGTAACGGAGAAGAGAGGAAGACGCTGGGGGGGAGGACAGTGCTGGTGTTCTGAAAGGCTGGCATTGAGCAGAGGCTGCTGCTGGCTTTAGCTCTTCATAGGAACCCCCAGAAAAAAGACTTTCTAGGACTTAGGAGGTTTTCTCCCAGACCATGTGATACTGAGCTCACTGCAGAGGCCTGATAACACTGTAGAAATGGCAGATTAATTTATCTTTGGGATAAGCTTTAGATAGTGCAATAAGGTGAGATGATAGAATGGAAAAAATATACCCAGCAAAATAGACCCAAGGGCTGCAAGCCAAGTAATCCCTTATATCACATAGTCCCCAAGGTTGGGTAATAGGGAGGAGTCTAGGGAGGATTTTAGTCAATAGCAGCATGAAGACTGCCCAGGGCAGACCCCTCGGCCCATTGTCATTTCCAGACATCTGGACCATCAGGGAATGAGTTGTCACTGAGATAAATTGGCTTTGGGTAAATGTGAATATTGTTAGAGTTCAACTCAGGATTGACCTCTCAGCTCCCCAGGTAGGAGAGCTCCAGTGCACAGTTGTTAATATAACTTTTTCCACTTTTCGCAAGGGTTATGGGATAGAAGAGCTGCAGGCATAAGGAATGAGAGTAGAAGGAAGAGGATAGCACATTGGGAGAGTAGAAGGACGAGGACGGCACGTTGGGAGAGTAGGAGGACGAGGACGGCACGTTGGGAGAGTAGGAGGATGAGGACGGCACGTTGGGAGAGTAGAAGGACGAGGATGGCACGTTGGGAGAGTAGGAGGACGAGGACGAGGACGGCATGTTGGGAGAGTAGGAGGACGAGGACGGCACGTTGGGAGAGTAGAAGGACGAGGATGGCACGTTGGGAGAGTAGGAGGACGAGGACGAGGACGGCATGTTGGGAGAGTAGGA